>UXSR01000254.1:0-51591 GCA_900604375.1 Mesocestoides corti
AAACCATCGTCGATTGCACGAGATGGAAATTGAGTTTGTGCGACTGCTAGTGCGCGCACAGCCAGCGAATTAAGACGACGCGGTGGGTGGAGAGGACGTTTGAGGTTTTGAAACTACTCGTGGATTCTCTACAACGTTTACTCTAGGAGCAATTTAGGGCTGTCAACTGCTCGCATGTTTTGAAAAGGGGTGCACATCATTCTGTAATCTTTTTTGACCTTTCGAATGCATTTTCCGCCTAATTTTTGCTGTTAATTTCCGTCGTCAAGATCAGATCAATGATCTGACCTTGTGCAACAGGTACCTTTCCCAAGGAACGCAAAATCTTGGGTTAGTTGAGGTCCCAACGCCAATTTTGTCTCTTTTATTAAGATTTGCCGTTGTGCTAACGGTGGTTCTAACATTGGGACTAGCCATCATACCCAAACTAGGCTATGAAAATCTGTAGTTTGTTCAAAGCCAGGCATTCTACCTCACAGTACTACCACTAGTCGCTTATCACAACAAGACTCCGTTAACCGATTAATGTCTGGTAGAATACTAAGCCCTCTTGAAGCCTGTTTGCGCTAGCGATTTCATCATCACAGGCTCCTCGTCTGTGATACTCGTCTTAAATCTATTGCACCAGCATTCTGACTACGGCAAGGCACTTTTATGTTTACGATTTGATTCGTCTTTCTCATTGGTTCATGCGTGTATCCTAGCTTTCACGAAGTGCGTGAATGTGTGGCACGCGACAACACACGACGCTGTCTTGGTTTCACCCACTTCCACTGTCAGCTGATTGTGGTGCCACAATTTAACCGCAATCAACCCCACAACCACAAAAGCGCCATTCTGCTATGAAAGGGATGTCGAATTTGCTTCGTGTGGGGCTCAGGCATTTGACTAATATCACTTCGTTGTTACTGGCACAAAGGGCTCAAACCACCGGTCAAATCTTGACTGGCGCATATTTGGCGATTATTCCCTAGAGCTGCCACCTTTTCCACAACGGTCACTAATGTACTGCTCCAAGATTAGCTGAGTGCATGCACTCAGGGTTTCTGTTTAAACACGTAGGTCTGATGTATTAGGTGACAGCAATATTTACCATGCACACTCACACACGCGCGGAAAGTTCTGCACTGAACAGTTTTTAACGAAAGCAAAGCACGACACGCCGGCTAGGCGTCACTCACCACAACCACTGTGAGCGCGCACTGCAATACCTTGTCTGCGTCTAGCGGCTTCTATGGGGGTGAGTAGCTTACCCACTCAGCCATCTATAATTTCATTAAAATCAACAGGAGCATGTGAAACAAGCTCGGCTCAAGTGAATGCCCCCAGATGCTTTTTTTGATAAATACGGGCAGCCGGAAGGGCCACCATAACACACAAATCTGCCTGAGGCGACTTGCTGATACATACTGACGGGAGTTTATGCGAATTCGCGTCTTCTAGGTTGTAATTAACGCTGCCAACAGTGGAGGATGTATCTTGCGCTCAAATAAGTCCTGCCTGAATAGATCTCTTTACTTCACCCAAATAAGTCGTAAAGATATGCGTGAAAACACCCCTTCGATTGGGGTAAACTGGACAGGCAACTTTGGAAGATTCGAGACCAGCTCCAGCGCGTTCTTATGAAATAGTTGAGGAGGGGAACCAGCCTCAAACGCCCTCGAGTCTTGTCTAGATACAGACGATTTCGCACGAAAAGGACAGCAATAAAGCACTTCCCCTGTACATGAAACGAGACGCGACACACGCAGCCAAGCGTTTCAACCAATCGATGACACAGAACTGAAGCAGCACAAATGCACGTCCTTCAGTTTGGAGTTTATGAAACAGACACAGATTACGGTACACGGCGCTGAAATGTGTGTATTCAAAATCGGTAGACACAGAAGAAAAAGGAAACAGCAAGGGAACCGAATCGAGAGGGGTGAACCCCCTCTGTCTACCGCTATGTACAAAGGCCCCTCCTAGCGTCGAAAGGTACACAGAGCGTACAAAAGGATGCAAATCAAGCAACGCTGGAAACAGCAACGAAAGAGGGGAGGGGGGGAATAAACTAACTTACGCTAGTGGATAAAAAATAAAACTAGCGGATACCGCATTAAAGCGTGTTGGGGGGGGGGGTTATTAGCGTGAGAAAAGATAGTAAAAATGTTAAACGCTGCGCAACAACACAAGAAGCTAACTGAAGGTGATGGAGCGTGTGTGTGTGTGTGTGACTGTCTGTGCGCGTTTAGGTAAATGCCATTGGTAGCTGCCAAGTGAATGAGAGAGGGACGGGACATATTACTAGAGCACAGCCTGAAGGTAGGTGATGACGAGGATGAGACTACGCAGTGGTGGACTTGGATGCCTTCTCACGGTTGTCTACGCGGACAACAATCATTTCGCCCTGACCTGTGGTCTGTATCCTCCATTGTGAGGGGTCGAGGGGGTTGCCTGCGCTGTCAACGAGATTTTGGAGCAGGTACTGCTGGGTCGACGTCAGCTCATCCCTGGCAAACAGAAAGGAGAGATAGCCTCGGAAACTGAGCATCATAAAACCTGCCAAAATCTACCTCAGAGGCTTCCATGAAGTAAAAAAATACAAATTAATGCAGAGGCCAGGATGCCGATGTTCTGCGCAACCTATCACTGGAAATGCTATGCAAATGTTCAAGTCGAATTGCGGCTAAGTGAAATGGCTGTACCACTTTTGTTGACGCCGTTTCCGAGTGCGGAGAATGCGCCTGGAAAGGTCGGCGTGCTCCAAACGCAGACGATCCAGCTGGCTAGCGAGACTGTTCCGCGCAGCCGACTTGACACGCCTGCACCGCTCCGCGGCTTGGCGATTGGTCGCTCGACGCCGCGCGTCCAGCATTGCGGTGATCTAGGCGAGAAAGAGTTTAGCCTAGACCTTGCAGGTCCTCGGTTTGTCACAAGCCGAAGCGGAATAAAGGGGTCTGTCGAAAAGATGTCAAGCAATTTCTCGCTAGAAAGGCGGGGACCCGCTTTCTGAATGACAGGGAAGTCAGGCGGCAAGCCCGATAAGGTCACCACGCAGGTTCGGAAACTCCTAAATCACAGTGATTCACTCGATCAAGAGATACGTGCCGAACAATTCAACCGGAAAAAAGGCTGTAGTATTGGGACTTTTATAGAGTGAAAGATAAAAGCAACATTAAACCATCGCGACTAAAAGCATGGCGGTTGTAGATAATCTGGGGCGAATTCTCAGTGACATCGCCCTGGAAGAAAAAATTTGAATATTTCTTCGAATGGGCGACTCAGTTAAGACGTCCAAGACCGATGAACATTTGGTCTAATCAGACTTGAGCAGTGAAATCAGGCATTTTGAACTCGGAAAACACAGAGGAACACAAAAGGTGACGACAAAACAGGCAGAACTCCGATCACAGGTTAACATAGAACTATGTAACAAGAAGAGCAAATCCCCGTGAGCATTTTAACGACTTTTAGAGTCGGACGTGGTTTATCAAATGACGCAGAACATCGGCACTAGTTATAGGCACTTCATGCGGAAAACGTAATTGGTACGATAGTGGATAGTAATAAACTCGAGGAACACGAATAACCTTAGAGTGCAGTATCTATGACTATTGCGCGTAATTTTTGCCTTCGCATGACAGCAGTTCGAGGCGTAAGAACTGAACTAAAATCATACATTTAGACTAGAACTCTGTGAAGTAATTAGGTAAATTTAGAAAAAAAAAGATAATTAAGTTTTTTTGTTGAGGCAATCTGCGATTTCATAGGCAGCACAGGTCGTTTGGGTCCCACGATTACCGAATTAATGCAGATATTGTGCAAGCTTAGCCAAGTATACACAAAGCAAGAATAGGGAACAAATACACTCGATAATGAGCTGTCTAGTGGAATAAGTTACTAAGAATTCAAATTAACGAAAAAGCAATTTGCGGGATGCAAGCTAAAACGTAAAGAACTACCACTGGTAAACAAGTACACGACTAAGGGGACTAAGCATGTTAGATTTCCAGGGCTGCTGAATTCACATCATTTACAATATGGCTTTGTAGAAACAAAAAGAAATCAACCTGATCAATGGTGAGTCCAGGAGTTGATTTGATCTCTCGAAAGTGTTCGTTAGAACTATAGGCAACCTCCTCGTAGGAGAACGGCACTTCTAAAGCCTCGAGCACGTTCACGTCCCTAATAAGACGATCGGCGAGCGGTCTGCGCGGAGCGCCATCACTGTCGCCACGAGACTTTACGGCCACCGAGGAATCGGCGTATGCGGAATTGAAATCGGACACCTCGAACGCCGCCCTATCCTCCCATTCTACTGGCTGACGCCTCGGAACATCAGAGTCAGAACTGTGTCCGAGGTCGTCGGAAGAGTCGAAAGACGAATCAGAGTCGCAGGCAGTTTGGGAGTAGGAGAAATGAGGTTTGTCGTATCTAGGCCACACAAAGGTAGTGGCAGGCCGTGGACTGTGATGACGAGATGGCGATGTTTTCCCGAAATTGGAAAGAGACTTGAGGACCCCATTGGCCCGGGGTGGACGAGGGGGCTTAGCTGAAGTGGTAGGGCCTGTGAGTGGGCCCACGAAAACGGGGACGCGAGAGCTGGGTGGAGGCGACTGAGACTTGTGAAATGTGGCTCGAGTTTTGGGAGTTGTGGCATGCCGAGATTCCCTACTGTAAAGAGATTCCGAGCTTGTGTTGTATTTAATCCTCCTAGGTGCAGGGTGAGGGGGCTAAAATTAATTCAAAGCCTTGTTTGAACCGGGACACCACAAATTCCGGTGAAAAAATAAGGTGACGGATGAGTGCGAAATTAAAAACGTTGTGCTAAAAGTCTCACAAGGATTTCAGGATTTATAGAACTGGTAATGAAAACATTTTGGACCACGCATTACAAATACCCACCTGAGGATAAGTGTAGGCAGGAGAATTATCGTCAGACTTGAGAATTTCCTCAAGAGGTTCGTCACTGTTAACTGGTGAAGCACTTTGGTATGAACAAGTGCTACTACCGCTAGAATATTCGCATGGTTTCGGTACCTCATCTGGTAGAATTAGCAGGGGAGGAGTGAGGTCCAGAGAGTTTTCGGAGGGTTCACTGGTAAACACGAATTCCTGACTAGTACACACATCTTCAGGTAACGGAATTAAGTCGTCCTGTTCTGGCTCATCCGGTACAATTGAATGTGGCTTTGAATCGGGAACATCATTATCCGAGTCAACTGCAGTAGAGCATGAGGCCTGGCAAACGTCAGATTGAACCTAGAGATTGATAATTGGGAAGCAGAAGTTGGGAAACGCACCTCCCGGTTGTGGTTTTGGGGATTAGGTTGAAAAACCGAAATCGGCAGATGATTCGTTTGGAACAAGAAATTTATCTCATCTACTTGACCATCGCCAGCATCGTCTGAACCATTTTTCGGAGGAGGCAGCAAGAATTCCTAAATTGAAGTTTTATAAAGTAAAACAAATCTTACGTCCACAAAGATAAGGTCACCACGACGAAATGCTTCTGCTCCCAGAACTGAACCTTGGTCTGGATACTAAAAAATTGTGATCACGAAAAAAATTATGTATGTTCATGTCCATACTACATCGCGAAATCGTAAAATATGAAACAAAGACTCAGTAAGAGGAAATGCTTAAAATGCAGGCAATGCTTGTAATAAAGCAGAACGAATGGAAGAAAGCCTGGTTGATAAATCACAAAGAATACAACACCATAAGACTGGTCGGTTATATTCACTACGACGAAACATGGATTTAGTGCACTAGCGAAAATACCGAGATATGTTCACGAAACTAAGCAACCCTCACCAGTTCATGCAGTAGAACTCTGACTTGGTAGTTATGAGCCGAAGCGATGGCCATCTGTTTTAGCGGCAATGAGCATACATAAGTTATTTTGGCGCAGTAGAGATGGACAATCGACTGAACTAGATGGAGGGTGACTTTGGTCGCGAAAATCACAGCTTCCCGTGCAGCCATAAGTACGAGAAACCGTTTAATATAACGCAAAGACTCCTCAGACATACTTATCGCGTGCTTGTCTTACAAAAATACGTATACGTTGGCAAAATACGGCCGCCCACCAAAAGGAACAGCGGTAACCGCCCAACAGCAGCAGAACAACGAAATAACCGAAAAACTGCTTCCAATAACGACGTATTCAAACAGAAAGAGAGACGGTTAACATAAGTAATTCAACAGAGTGCTTAAACACATGTTCTTAATATTGTAAAAGAAATTTTTTGTAATTTATTGGCAATAAAAATTATTCACCTCAGCTGGTCATTTTAGAATAAGCAAAGAGCACAGCAGATTGTAAAATCGGAAGCAGGAAATTAAAAAGAGCCCACTGAAGCGGAAATTTTTCTACGAATTAGGTTTTAGAAGCAATCAATCAATGAAGAAAACAGTTACGTAGAGAAAAATGAAAAACTGCAAGCATTGTTCGACGTTAATTATGTACCTTCGAACTGCGAAAATTTAATTCATGTAAATAAGATTTGAGAAGTCCCTTATAATTCTCTATTTAGTTACCGACATTACCACAATTCAAATGCTTGTTATGGAGGTTTGCACGGCTCTAGTTTAAACCTCATAATATATAAAATGTATATTTATTAAATTGTTGTGATATAATTGCATTTATCGCTGATATATGTATAGATTGTTATAAAATATGTAGATTTCATTTTCTTTATTCTAAAGAATGGAATCAGAAATGAAAGGTTTCCTAGCAAGACCTAGGTATTTTCACACAAAGAGAGCGATGTTTTTATTTGAAGCCATTATTATGCCTGGCTGATTTTTACTATAGGTCGGTAAAACATGAATCAATAAACAGAGTTAAGAAAAGCACAAGGCGTGTCCAGGTGTTGTATAATTTCGCGCTTATCTTATTCTAAAAAGGACTATTAAACATCGATCGCACGTTTTGTTTTACTTCATGATATTGGAATGTCGAAACCTCCACAAAAAAGTAAAACATTTTCTCAAAATGAAGTGTTTTTTATCAGAAATTCTGCGTTTGGACCTAATGGTTTTTGCATTGATTAAGTTTATAAAAGAAGAAAAATTCATTTTTACGGAATCAATTTTCAGTCACATATTCGAATTTAGGTAATGATCGCAGATTTGTTTGACATGGATCATCGATGTTTTTTTTGATTGATAATTTACTCCCGAAGAGTTCGCGGTAATGGGCTAAAAAATATTCTACAAACACCCAAATTAATGTGAGTGCCGGAATAAATCGTATTAATGTTAGAGCTTGAAGTGTCCGATTCCAAAAAGCACGCGTCCCGATTTATGTTATATACCTTGAAATATCTGCATTTCCGGAATTACGTTTACAATTGCCGTTTCGCGAGTCGTGCAATTTTTGTTTAAACTATTTTTTACAAACTTACTTAATGCAGTTATTAATAGTTGTAATGCTGAAATAAGCAAATATGAGAAAAAAATTGCATTGCAGCTGACATCATACGTCTGGGAAATATTAAGAGCACTCTCATTCTAAAATTTCGCCTTTGAATTTTGACTTTTACAATTGCAAGCAGTGGCAGACTCAAAACGCAAAATTGCGGACTTTTTATAACAGCTCTAATTGATATTACAAAAATCGCACACATATTTATTATTTTCATCGATTAATTTCATTTTAGTCTAAATATCCGATCTCACTACATATCCTACAGGATAAGTATTGTAGTCCCACATTAATATATTTAAATATTAATATGATGTTTTTTTATCCAACCAAAAGTCGAAATATGTCTCCTCGTAAGCATTTCTTACATCTGTTGTATCCAGGAATGGCAATCCTATTGTCTGCTAACAGGATGTCGTATAAAGTGTGTTAAATTAAAATAATAAAATTGTTATGTTTTATGTTACTAGAATGGGGCAAAAACTAGTTTATACATGTTATTATTTAATATTTTTTACCAATTTGTTCGAACAGATGAATTCTATTATTTGAGATACGCGCCGTCAGTGCCTCACTCGCGCATGCTGTGGTTGGTCGACGTTCGTTTTCTTTATTCTTCTTGTTTTTATTTTCATCAGCTATCATTCCTTAAGTTATAATTCAAGTTTTATTGACCAACGTTTTGCTGTGCTTAGTGTGTTTAATATTTTACGGTGCATGTCCTGGCTAAATATACTAGTCCTATTTCCACCTTTCATCTTTAGTTGAATTAGCCAGAATTCTATGTATAATAGGTATGAGTTCTGCTCCTGATTTTTTAATTGTTCAAATCTCTTGTAGGGGTTAAAAAAGACTCAATCGAGACCCGTGATCCTTCCAATTGAATTGTTGGTGCTGAGACGATGGATGGTAGCTCAAAGTGCGTACACGGTCATCTAAGCTATTTTCAAAGCGATGTTAATTCGAATAATTTGTATTCCTCCCTTTTTACGCTGCTTTGGAAACCCATGTTGTATACTTTTTAACAAATATGCAATCTCTTGGTCTCAGAATTTTTTTTCCAATTTGATCCTTATTTGCACGTAAAGGTTGATTTACGAAAATGGCTATAAATTTGCATAAATATCTGGCATTACAAATTGAGAGCATCGTTTGCTTGATTTAGTTTCGTAGTAAATCGGTTTCGAAATATGAGAGGTGTAGATTCGAAGGCTAACTGAAACGACTGCATCTTGCCTCCAAAATGGTGTTGACACGGGCGTGCTTCGATCTAGTTGGAGCCTTTCCTTCGATCGCGTTTCATGTGACTGTTTTGTTTTTTTTTGCATTTCAGGCAGTACATTTTTGTGGTCTCATTTTCCCTTTTATTCACGAACGTCTTATTTTTTCTAGTCACGATGGTGAACCGACAAATAAAGAACTGAACAGCGAGGTCATCTGTTGTCCACGGTGTCCTAGCGTCATTTTTCGAGAAAAGACTGCCTTCGCAACCCATCACGAGGTGTGTGCCCTTTTTTTTAGCACCTTAAACGCGTAGGCGATTAAAATTGCTTTTTGCTTCCATACTGTTGAAGCAAGTAGAACTAATCCTGAATGTAGCATGGCATTACGCTTAGTTTTTCGGTAGTTCAACAATGTACCTCTGCATAGTCCAAATGATTTTTTCTCAATTTATGAATTTCAGTTTGTTGTGCAACCCTCGTTCGTGCAAAAAGGCCAAACCAGTGTTCTATTTTTTGCCGATTGTGAATGACTTAAAAAAGGTTAAAATCGCACTTGGTCAATTTGTTTTCGCTCGTGTAAACCACTTTCATTCGCTTCTACTAAATGTAACGAGGCGGATCTTCGATATTTAACTGAATGTAATATCTTTTCGTTGTCTCTCTTGTAATTGTTCTTGATTTTTTTGTTGAAAAGGCCTTGTTTTTTAAACGAGGGATTTTAACCACGTCCCCCGTTTGGTTCCCACAGGTAGCCCTTGAAACTCATCGTGCCTCTGTACCCGTGTAAACTTTACTCGCCAAACTATTCTTGCTACTTATATATTTAAGCAGTATGTTAAAAGTGTGTAACTGTTCGGGTGATACCTCAGATTGTCATGATCTCTCCAAATTGATTTCACCAGTCTAATGTCTGATCTGAGTACCAGGTGGCTGTTTGAAGCGATTTTGCAATACGTCGACCTATTCTACTCCTTCACTGCTAATGTGTTCCCTCGAGCAACGCTTACACTCAGCCTACTTTAAGTGCAAAGTAGCACTTGATCCCATTGAGCTATGATCATGTTCACGATCTCGATAGTCGCTAGTAGTGATTTGGCCCCATGAGACTCGTCTTGTCATCTGTTCCCTTTCTTCGCTAAGACGTCCGCATTACTGCGCGTCGTGTAACAGTAGCGAACCACATTAAAATCCTACTCTGCTGTTAAACATCAAATCAAGTTTATTTTCACTGTCATGTACCAAATGGTATTGGTTGCCTGTGGCTGTGCACAAACTCGATTGCCACGTTTGTGTGTCCAGATTCTGTGAAGCACACCACACAAATCTTCTTCCCTATTGTGTACGATGATTGCGCCCCTGACAAAGCTTGCCGATGTCGCCTTTCAAGAGTCCAGAAAAGCCGGATGTTTTTGCTCCCTCACTCTCTCTCTATCTCTCCTCCGGGAGTGTTTTGATATGGAGAAAAAGACCGCTTGTGTGCGCCCCCTCCATCTCTATCAATCACTAACATCCGTTGTGTGTGTGTGTGCGAGTCGGTCTTTTCTTTTGAGGTGCTAATTGCCCTTCTTGGTTGGCGTTTCAGCATCACTGTGTCCCTGCAGTTGGAACGTAGTAATACCTTTTTGGCCAATTAAGTGCTCCGTGGGTGGTGTGAGGGCATGACAGGCCTTCACGTGATTGGTGTTTCCCAGCAGGAGCCCCAGTGAACACATTACTCACCTTTACGTGGTAACCTTCACATCTACCAATCAGGCTGAGGGGTGGATAATTGCATCTGCAATGAATTCATCTGTTGTACTCAAGAGGCCTAGGTTTCAGCTGACACCAAGATGCAATTTAACGAAAAAATGCATTCCCTGTTGGTAATTGTCACTGCTTCCAAACACAACAGGTTGATTAAGTAGTTGGTCTTCATAAAACCTTGCTAGCAGAAGTTGCTGTTTTTGGAACTCGAAGGCCATAGTCGCGTCAGTTCTTCCCGTCACAGTTGATCCCAGATCGCAGAAAGTGTCAAAAATGCAACATTGACATAACAACATGAAGATGTACTTACCTATTTGAGTGAAGATCCTCGATCAAGAAGGGAAGAATGTTTGAACGAAAATAGCATTCGTATTTGCTCGCCTAGTTGTTACTCTTGCGGTGCGGTTGCTTCATCTTTTTCTATGTATCGGCCTGCTCACAGGCTTTTAAATTAGTTGAGTCGTACATAACGGAGCCGTTGACAAAAATGGCGTTAAACCCATCCAGTTAAAATAAACGCCATTTCGGCTGAGTAGGATTAACCAGCCTAGCACAATTGTAGCCTCCGTGCGCCCCTAAGCTGTGCGAATTCGAGGTCTTTCGAGTAACCAATACACTTCTTGCTTGAACTTTGTTTACGGAGTTTTAGGTTTGGCGTCTGTTTGAGTCATATTGCACACAGGAACGCTCCTTCACGGCTTTTTGTTGGGTCCCAAACAGACCAAGTTTCGACCCACTCACGTTTCCCATCGTGCTTACTTCAATCCAGTCGTAGCTCCGTGCTGTCTTTGTACCCGCCAACTTGTTTAAGTATGACCCACAACCCCAAGACGTCACTGGTTGTGCCGCAAGGCGATGAGATGACACGCTTATCTCATTGACTACTCTTCTTTGTCGTTGATCTGCGAGTCGTTTCTCGTCTCCTCAGAAAAAAAAATCACTTCTAACACCATGCGAATCGACCAATTCGCCCCTGTTTCCGGCGTTCCTGTCGCCTGTCATTTTCATGCCTGTGATTGGCTATCTCTCTGTCCTAACGGATCTGTACGTCTTGATCACTTTCGACGCACGTTCAGACCACACGCCTTGCCTATTTATCCTCCCTAGTGGTCCTCTTGTGTCCGATCCGACCTCATGCCGTAGACACGTCTGTCTGCGCTTCCATGAATTAAACTGTCGCTTTTCTAGGCTTCTGTGCTTCCTAACCAGGCCCCCCACGCATTTTTCTGCCAAAGACGAAAGAACACTTTTTTGGGGGGTCATGCTTTGTATCAACCAAACAGTTGCATGTGCGTCGAGAGGAGCGTGAAAATTTTCAACACCTAATCCCGGTACAGTTTTAAGGGGATGCGGCTAAAGACGTAGCAGTCTCGCCGCCAGAAGAAGGCAAGTCGATTAGAGAAACCGATTCGTAAGTGAATCGTCCTTTGGTTGCCTGAGGTACGGCTCTTACAGCACCTCTTATTGTACCACAATTAACAAGTATTGATCGCAACTGCGGGCGTCTGGGGTAACGGCCAACACACGCCACACTCAAACCCAGTTATCGAGTACAACCGCGTCTGTTCTATTGTTTAAAAGCGCTATTGTAAATTTACCAATAAATACTTTGGAAATGGGACGCCCTGATCACTGGATGGGGTACTGACAACCAGTTTAACTTCCCATGTACTGGGTCTGACTAAAGACATGTCCGTCTAACTTGTAACAAAATTTCCAACAGAATTAAAAACCGCTCGTGGATTCTACTCATCTTTTTTTCTCAAACAGTGGACCGACTTGATGCGTGTGCGTGTGCCCAAAACCCAAACCGATCTCCTGGGTTGGCGTTTTGTGGGGATTTGCTCGTTGCCACCATCGTGGCAGTTTGCATTGTGGTTTACTGCCACTCGTAGATCTAATCTTATCAGCTGGTGTGTTTGTAAACGCACGCAAAGCATAACTGAGCCATGCGTTAGCAGGTAGCTGCTTGAGGAAGGACGCAAGATGTTAACTTGCATGATTTGGCGTTTGTTCCGCCCTATTCTCATCACTGTTGTTTTGCTTATTTTGATTAGTGAGGTCTACAATTGACTCCCTTACCCATTGAAAGACTGAGTTAACACATGCGCCGGGTCAAATTATGAATGCACATGGTGACCTTGGCCGCAAGATGTGGCTGTCCAGTAAAGAACCCCCCCCTGACCTCATGATTTTGTGCCAATTGACCACATTCCGTCCTGACTAAAGTACCGTTTCAAGTCGCCTTCATTGGTTAGAATTTCACCTTTGCAGCCTATAAGCCAACTGATAGAAAACCACTACTGTGTAGCCTGCCGTTATGTCTTGACTGCTTCTTAAACCAGTTTTGTTAGTTGGTAGTTCGTTGTGGTGCAAATCAATATTTGAGATACACATCACAATTATTGATTTCTTGTTCTAGAAGGTTATCCAAACGTAAAAACCTTTCAACCATCCCAAGAGCTGTCGATGTCAAAATTACGCTCCAAGTTGCCGAAAGTGACATCTACTAAATGCCAAAAGGAAAAAGATTATGTTACGTGATCCCCTTGTTGCCAAAGTGCTGCGTTACATTTGCCTGATGGTTGTGTTGACTGCTTGTTCGGCTAGTACTTTGTTCGGTGTCGCGTGAGCTGCAATTGAGAGTCGAAAACTCCGCTAGACCTTCTCCCCTTCACCTCTTGTCCTTCCGTCTTTTCAGTTCCTCCTTCCCATCATCGCGAAGAAGTCCGAGCTCCAGCAACACGGCGACGAGTTCCCCCGTGAGCCAGTGTCCACCTTCTGGACGGTCGAACGAATGCACGACTTTGAGAACGTGGGTTTCTGCAACACCGTGGAGGGCGGTATCAAGTACCTCATCTGTGCGGACTGCGAAATCGGTCCGATCGGCTACCACGACACCAAGTCGGTGACTGCCGGCAAGCCCGAGTTCCACATTGCTGCCTGTCGCGTTAAGACGCCCTCCTCGCGGGATAGAAAGGACACCACGCTAAGGTCACCCGCCTCTGTCACGATTGAGGAGTCGCGAGACGCCGGTGATCGCGGTACTCTGCGGGATCAGACAGCAGCCTAATTCATTGTGCATTTGCTTATTTGATTTTCCACGTTACTTGCTTTATATGAAGTGTCTTACATTGATGTGGCTCCAGAACTTATTAGCTCCTAAGTTAGCAAAGAAGGTTCCGTGGTTAGTTTTTGGATAAAGTAGTGCACTTATTTTCACGCTGTCCAACATGAAGGTAACTGGGAACAAGGCGTTCACAGAAACACCTAGGGACTTATATTGGAGCCCCAGACGATTATTTTGCGTGTCCATGAAGTGTGCTTTGGGAAATACGGAGGTAGGAAACCATGCTCTTGGAAACAATAAAATCCAAAGGTGGTGGGGCGTGGCCGTTTTACGGGACACTTTATTGCTGGTTGTCAGTAAGTTGCCACCGTCCGATGTGCTTCCTCGTCGTGCGTTTGGGCTTCTGCCTCTCTGGACTCAAGTCCCTTGAAGATACTTGCGGTACATCTGAGAATTTGTTGGTTAAAAGCGGGTGAAATCAGTGCGAAGGGTGGACGAGCCTTTCAGGATTTCAGTCTCTGCCTCGATTCTCGATCACCATGTCCAAAGTTTTACCGACAGGGTCAACGAGTCCATTGGTACGATAATTTCGACATCTGTTCCCCTTCAATTGTGGTTCGGCTGTAAAAGCAAAAGTAGCCATCTTCCGCAAGACTGAACCGCAGAGAATGCCCTGGCGCTGGTCTAAGTACATGATTCTCCCTGTGTGAGCTTCTGTGGACACCTCACTTTTGTCGGGAACGCCTATATATGGAGTTGTGGGCCCCAGCATGTGGTCTTGAACCACGCCGGGGCCACGGAATTAGCCCTGGCCCGATTACGTTTCCCTGATACCCGCGATGAAGAACAAGACCGGAGAGGACGTAGACACAACCGTTTAATTCAGAGCTCAACCACGTTGGTGTCGTTGCATCGTGCATGGGGTTTGTGCCTGTGCATTTATACCTCAGATGCGTGAGTCATAGATGTGCTAGCATCGAGGCCTAGGTGTAAGGATAATCCAGGCTAAATATTCGTGCGAATGAGAGGAAAGTTGAGGATTTGCGAGGCTAGGGTCATGCTGCGAAAAGGGGAACCCTGTGTCGGAGGCTGGAACGACCGGATTAAGAGGTGTCAATGAACACAATTCACAGCAGAGTAATTTTAATGGTCTGGGAATGAATTCGGCCTGTTGATTCGCGAAAATACCTTCTCTGGAGAGTGTGTTTGTTGCAGGTGGGTGATGGACTGTTGCTTTTGGGTGACTTCTGATCTCCTAATCGCATCACGTAGAGACACCTTTTTAAGGCACTAATCGAGTATGCGATTTTGGCATACGGCACTGGCAATAAAAGTAATTTGTCAGGTGTGGGGTGGGACTTTAAATGTGCTGGACGCATACTGCTCTCACTATCAACTCAAACGGAAGCGACTGCTTGTGTTTCGTCCAAATTCACCTGTTCGTGGAATGCCATCTTTGATTTTACTGATTGACACGGTGAGTTCCACTGCCTAAGTCGCATTCTATTAAGTATGCGTCCACGCTGTCTTATTCGTCTATATGTTAGGGGTCGATATCAGTGTGGATTGTACCAAGTTACTTGGAACCACACGAACCCAGGGAAGCGAGAAGATCAGAGACGAGACCAGACTGCTCAATACGTCTATATGATTGTGAGTTTGGCTGAGAAAGTATTCAATGCACTTGTGAAGTCGGTGCATTCTCCAAAAGGAACCCTGTACTTTCCGTCAAACCGACATGTGGTGATAGTGAATTCCACTACTTATCTAAAGATACTATCCAATCGAGGTCCAGACGTCGATTTGTCTGTGAATGTAGCCGTCTAATCCAGACGGAAACTGTGAATAAGGCGCCAAAATTGCGAAAGATCCTGACAAGAATGACCTTCAGGTTATCGATCAGTGGCATTGTCCCGTAATTTGAATCACGATGCCGTTTTGATTTCATTTTTCAATTTGTTTAATGAATTCAAGAAACGGCATTTTGAGAGAAGGACACATTGTTTAATATTGCGAATCGGCAGACGACGAACAATTATTTAAATTGCCAGTTTGCATAAGCACTTGAATTTAAATTAATGAAGAACTTTGTGATTACCACAGGGCAAGTGTGGTTCTAGAACTTATAAAGGTGAAATTGTTGAGGTCCCCGGCATGTTGTCTTGAACCACGCCGGGGCCACTGCGATTATCTAGGCCGAATACGTTACCCTGCGTCCCCGCGAAAATATAGAAGACCGGAGTGGGGAAGGCACAACCGTTTACTAGACCGCTCAACCAAGTTTTGCAGTTGAGTGGACATGTAAATATGAACTCAGGCGTTTATGAGGTCACATGACCAATGCGGGAAGTGGTGGTGGTGATGGTACATTCAGCGGGGTGATGAACCAGCGGTCTCACGTGACAAGGGGGAGGTGTGCTGAAAGCTCCGAGGACAGGGTTATTGGACGTGAATCAACACGATTCACTACAAAATAATCAAACTGACGGCACCAAGGCACGATTGGCAGTAAACAGATGTCGGGTTTAAGATGAATGGGCATCAATCGAGCGTTCATTCTGAAGCGCCACTACGGAATGAACGGAGCAAGATGGGCCTTGTCAAGACACGCTGGTTGATGCATTTTCAATTTCTTCATAGCTGAACTTAATTTGAGTCCAATCGACCGACACCTCTATCCACCAAGCAAACAGTTACATTTCCTGTGTTACTCCAAATTGATGCTAAGATTTTTAAACAGTGTAGTCCTAGGGGATGTGTGTGTTGTGTTTCCACTTTTATACCCAGTAAAAGAAATTTCTCTCGGTTTTAATCAACAGTCTACTTAAATGAACTTCAGTGCAATTCGAAAATGACCAGTCTGTTGTTGAAAGTAGAGAATATTCCGACTTTTGTTGCAGGTTACTAATTTGCATTGAATAGAAAGCCTAGTTCTGTGGATATCCCTCACAGGCCCTGATGTCGAATCATCAATCAATACTAGAGAAGATTGTTTTACTGGGATCTGCTGGTAGGGGTGTGTGTGGTGGGGAAAATTAGCCAAACATATTTCCATGTCTCTGGCAATAATGGAGCCAAACTGCAATTCTACTGATCCTTCATACCCAATGAATCTGACAATACAGAAGACGACACAACGAGGTGACATTGACAGCTCGGCATGATGTAGAGATCGTTCGATTCCAGGCAAGGAAACTCCATCACAAGTCATTGATCCAATGTCTAAGCGCCAGACATCAACACAAGCAACTAGACTATGTTTTTCTGGCGTGGAAATTAGTCAAACGAAAAATCGTTGGAACAATTCACAACTGCCTCCGCCAACGTCGGCAATGCAATGCGGTGGCTTCATACTCTACTTCAACAAACAGTTGGACGTTGATTTTTGAGTCATTTCAACCCGATCAAATGTCAGCTAGCAGGAGGCTCGGTACGCAGTTTCGCCAGATTAGATCCGCCCAAATGGAGAATCTAATCTATCATTCTCACCTGGCGTGCGTCTTGCATGGATGCTTCACCTGTTTTGTAAAGTCACTTTTCCGTTTCAACCGACTGCGATTTAAAAAATTTCAACTTGCCGAATTGTCGTGAATATTTTTTTCGAAATCAAGCCGACTGAGGAGCAGTTGACTGTGTGTTTGGGCGTTAATCTCAATTGCGGACAGTAAAAAAGTCAGTAATTTTATGATTAAGAGCGTAAGTTCGCTAATCCAAAAGACAGGTCGTTTTAGTTGGCGCGTTGACAGTACGGTGAATCGTGTCGATTCACGTATATCAATCCGGCCGCCTCAAACTCCAACAGGCCTCCTCACTTTTTACTGCGTCTCTCAGCCACCTCTGTGCAACCACCCCCTCCCCGCCACCCACTTCTCTCATCTGGTCATTTCATCCATTCGTACGACTCGAACTTGAACACCCACACAAAGTGGATGAGGCCAAATTGGATCTCCTCCATCTCGGGGCTTCTCATTCTTCCCGGGTATCTGAGTAGCTCATTCAAGCCGGTTCAACGCCAGTTAAGTTTACGACCACATTCATGGTCTGTAGACGGTAGAAATTTAACGTAGCCGTGAGCAAACACCAATCGATTTTCCACCGTAATTGATGGTTCCTGAATTTGCAAAGGTGCTGTTGATGTGGGTTATCACAAACCAACAAATCGGCATTTCCAGTGACTAGTGTAACTCGGATTGGGTCATTGATATAGTAACACGACATTTTCCAGCTACAGTGTCAATCCATTTGATACAACTACTTCATCCTACCGCAGCCCAAGCAATGGGGTTTCCGTAATCTGATTTCACTGCTTCTACAAGAAACCAGTTTTCAGGTTTTCTTACTTCGACAAATGCAGCCGATGGTAATGCGGATGCCAGTGTTCACTTGGTGTGGACAATGGCACTTATCTGTCATCGCATCAAGCGGATTTTATCAAGCCAGCAACTCCGGTTAGGCAGGAATGATGGTTGTCAGCAGATAACTTCGTCGCTCTCAACTCTTCTAATGTAAAAGGTTGTGGGTTAGCCAAGAAATTGGACTCCATTCCACTGTACAAAACACACGGAAGTCAAATACATCAAATCACGACCTGTGCATGGCATATTTTAAGGACAAATATAGGTTCTAAATAGATAAAAAACATCCACTGAAATGAATTTTGCAATCTTCACTTGGATAGCAACTACATTTTTAAACATACTGGTACATCCTAAAGTCTATCTCCTTAAACATCTGTTACAATTTTTTGAGTTGGTAAATTTTGTCAAAGTTCCTCAATCTGCCTTTACCTCACTGAATGTGAAAATGTTTAAATAATTATCTGCTAAACAAAGTTTTCCTTTGATTGGTCCAAATGACGCGGGTTTAGATATCGATATTTTTAGTGTGAATAGTTAAAAAAACACCCTGTAATGTTAGCGGTTATTCAAAAGGAGAGAATACGAAGAACAGGTTCAAATTCGTAAATTCTTAATTGTGAGCACTGTCAGTTTGCAGGCGTTGGTGTATCAATGCTCAAGTTTGATGGCGGATGACATCGACAGCTCTTCGTCTCGTCTACAGAGCATGCCAAAGTGTTTTCTTGGCGTGATCTCATCCCTCAAGTCCGCTGTCCTTGAAGTGTCATTTCAGCTGGCAGAATTGAAGAGAATCAAAAGGAGGCTGATGCAGCAGCCTTGATTCGGGTCCAGTAGCACACTAAAGGTGACGACCGGCCAGAAAAAGGGAGAGAAGACTGCAAAAAATGAGTGGATTTGGCAGAAAAGAGTGTTTTTGACCAGGTGATTTGGTTACCAGTGAGTTAATCAGAGCATTCGCCAGAGGAAACTCCCAAGCTTCAGGCAAAAGCAACCTGCATTTAAGTGGATCCCACCACTTCTATCGGTTTCTTTTAAGTCGGTGAATAGTGAGGGAATATGACAATCTGCTTGGTTGAGATAGTCGTACCGAGAAACGCTCGACCTTCAGCTTATCGATCAATGACATTCTCCCGTTCTTTGAGGGCGCTGTAGGTACCAACGTGCCCTTCATCCGAGCTTCATGCTACCATCTACTGAAACAGCAATTTCAAGTAAGGAAATATGGTTTAGTCTCGAAGGTCCATAGTTAAGGAGAGAAAAGTGATGATATAAGACTACTTGATTCGACAATTGATATCTTCCGAATCGCTTTAGCAACCTGCATTTTAACCGCACGTGTAGGCGAATTGTGAAATGCATCAAAACAGACAGTGTGTTTTCTAACTTAATGACTTACTTCCGGCTTTTTTGCCTGCAACAGTTGGTGGTTTCGTAACTACCGGTGGCGCGCAAAAGACAAAAGACAAACAAAAAATCGTACACAATTCTCATTACTTCCTTTGAATAAGAAAATGAAATTGTTCTGAGTTGTGCTACTTTTCGCTATGCAGTTCCTTAATATAGCACATATTTTGACATTATTCAGATCTCAGTGTCAGGTTTGATATGACCAAAATTGCTTCACTTGACAGTGCCTCTCAGTTGTAAGGTTAGAAGATAAGCGTATTAAATGCTGTCGTAAATCCGCCAATTTGCAAAAACTATAGTCTACAAGCAGTTAGTAGTTACGAGGAACTCTTAAATTTATATGCAGGATCCGTTGTTGATGAAAGCTGAGCACATTAGAGTAATTTTCGTTCCAGCCAGTGAGAGAGTATAATTTGGAAACGAGTTTCTCCGGTTCCATAGCAAATACAGAGGTTTCTTAGAACGAACATGAAGAACTCACAGCAATTATTTTAATGAACTGAAAAGTTACCTTTTCAATTATTAACGTTTGTCAAATCAGACACCCTGCCCTGCCCTCCCAATTTTTCATGCAGAAGCGTCTTGTTGTGGGCCCCAGCATGTGGTCTTGAACCACGCCGGGGCCACAGAATTAACCCTGGCCCGATTACCCTTGCCTGATACTCGCAATGAAGAAAAAGGCCGCGTTTAATTCAGAGCTCAACCACGATGGTGTCGTCGTGTCGTGTTTGGGGTTTGCGCTTGTGTATTTATACCTCAGATGTGTGAATCATAGATGAGCTAATATCGGGGTCTAGGTGTGAGGATAATCCAAGATAAATAGTCGTGCGCATGAGGGGGAGTTGAGGATCCGCGGGGCTGGCAACATGCTGCGAAAAGGGGAACCCTGTGTCGGAGGTGTAGCGACCGGATTAAGGGGTGTAAATAAACACGATTCACAATAGCCCTCCTCCTTAGAGAGAAGTGTACATTCAAGTAATCGTGCACTTTTTTGATTCACTCGAACTCTATTGGTCAACAAACTTCATTTTTTAAATTGCGCCTAGTCGACCGTTGTTTCTTCCTTGAATTGATGGTGTCCCGTTAAAAATGCTAACAACGACGAACTTGCAACCGTCCGTTAGAAGACCAATTTCAGTTGTGTTGTCCGTGTTCATAAAGAGCCACGTTCACATAACCAATAACACTGTGAAATCGGGGAACAATCAGACAAGAAATTACTATGACGCTGTTTGGAAACCTATCAATAATTTTGATTTCTTTGGGAGAATGCAATGAAACACAGCGATTCAACTGTTATGCATCCAAATGTTATGTAATTCATTTAGTAGTCCCGTCTTGGAGATTAAGTGAGTGAACTCCTAGTGCGGCATTCACCAGTGTGACATCCATTAATCCAAAACAGGAAATTCAATGTTAGTAACCATATAATAAGCTAACAAGAAAGGTTTTAAGGGTGTCAGTTTACATCACGGTGATCAATCGCATCAGTGGTGGGCTTGTTCGAATCACACCGGACCCGGAGAAGATTGAGAAGCTCGCAGATGGGGTGTCCAATGTGCTCAGGTTTCAATTTCCATCCCTACCATTGTATGACTTGATCAAACAACAAGGAAAGAATGCCCTTGGAAGCTCTGGTATCTGGTGATGCACAACGAGGGGCCGCAGAGTTTTATTGACCTGATTACCCAACACAAATGCCCACGAATATCAAGAAGACCGGATCTGACAGAGACACCAGTTTAGTTGTGGTGTCGTGTGTGCGTGTTGATAGTAGTGCAAGACTGGTGTGGCCGTTGACCCATTCAGTTTGGGTGAAGTCGCAAATGCACAAATGACTGAACACCCAGGTGGGTGAAACGGTTAGAAGGGGTGGGTTACATGAACAGGGGGTATGAGTTGATGCTCCCGTATGACTGATGGTGGGGGGAGGGTGGTGTGTCAGTGAATGTGATGACCAGGTTAGGGGACTCGATACCACACGATTTACTACAAGCTGCATCAAAATCCTCTTGCCGCAAACACGAAAAAAATGAACAGGTACACTCACTCATTGTGCACGCAGTTATGGACCAATTAGAGCAAAGGGCAAAGCTACGATTACCAATCAACTTACGGCAAATCCGTTTCCGCTGACGAATCAGTTTAGTCATTTTCAGTTTCCTGAAGTTGATCGGGGGAATTGTACCACCAAAATTCGGATACATGCACTCTATTAGGCAATCAATGTCACACACTTTGCATATCCCTTTGTACAAAATAAAAAAAAATATTGCTTCTAGCATAATGAATTTGGTGGCTTTCGGTTACAAGGCAGTCTACAGTAAGGCTGGGACATAATTATGGGCGGCCTACAAGTAAGCTACTAGGACTACTGAAAAATGTGGTAAGTAGCATCGGAGACAAAGTGCTATATATGCCTTAGTATTTATCACAAAATAACGAAAAGGAACGTAATCAGTCCCAGACAGATAAGGCATTTTAGGTCACTCGGCATTATCGAAAAGTTAAAGCAAGTGGGATAAGGAAACATGTGATTGGTTAGACCATGCACTGGAAGCGTGATTTTGAGTGCTTCAGATGCCATCAGCCTGTCAAGCCTGGGGAAGTAGATGCTATCGAAATGTGACATGTAGATTACGCTCGAGCATACCACTAAAATGCCTATTTTGTAAGACAAAGGCATTCGAAATTACTTTCAACCAAAAATGCACACATTTTCACAACAACTTTGTTGAATTACTCGAATGTGTTTGTCAAATAATTTCAGGTTCATTTAATAGGTTAGTTTTAGTGTTGCACCAGTTAAGAAGGCAAGTGTATAAAGAAATTCAAGCACAATGATTCCCGTTGAAAATTCGATTCCAGCATCATCATGGCCGTCTTGAAGGTGCTGCAGTTTGATCAGAAATCAGGCAGCCAAAACGAGAAGATATGAGACAGTGGCGGTTCAAACTTTCATTGAGCGGGTATGAACCTTCGCCGGTGATGAATAATTTGACGGATATACTCGCCAATCTAAACAATTATTCAGAAAGTTATCTTCAGGTGATCCTTCAAGCTATGGCTCGCACAAAACAGGACAACTACCGATTTAACCCCACTTTAGTAAATTGCGTCAGTCAGAAAATGAGTGCAGAAGCGAAGCTGATTAGTGAAATTTGTTGAGATATTTTGCCTTTTCTGGATCAGAATAGTTGATCTACAGACATTGCTGCATCCTGTGTAAACGTGACATGTGAGCTTGAATGCTGAATTAATAGAAGCCAAGCACAAATTAAGTTAAATTATCCAGGTAAGTCATTGGGGTATAATTTTCCTAAATTAAATCACAATAGTTAAAACACGAAACTGCAGGGTCAGACCTGTGTCTGGATATTAAAACGCATGATTTAACATAAATTGGCGGAATTAGCTGGGAAAAGACTGTTGACTTTGTAAATTGCAAAACCACGGTAGAGTGAGAGGACAGGGGGATGGCGGTTATACCTACGCAAATTATTCAAAATTCGAAAACCAGCAATCGATTCTGAATACATGACCTGGCCCAAATGCTTTATACCATCGCCTCGGATCATTAGCTGGATTGGTCCAAGATTACTTTTGTAGGTTACATTGTTCAAGTAAAATATGGGTAGAATTTGCTCGTAGCTAAGTTCACAAATCGAGTACTTTCGATAACCTACACCGAAAAGACGTTAATTTTGATCGTGCGGTAATTATTTCCACAATAAAAGTTTAAACTTTGAATAGCAAAATTCAACACGTGGAGTTCGTGCGCTAGCCAATGAGAGGCTACACAAAAGTCTTCAGTCGATTTAAACGCACGTCGAATTTACAAATAGCTCTGGGTAACAGCCAATGAGATTATGCAGGCACACAGCCAATCGATATTGCATTTCAGCGTGATTAATAAAGTGCTTCATGAAAAGTGAATTTGCAAATTACGAAAATAGGCACATTCAATGGAATCCAGGAAAAGTTTAATATTTTACAACCTCGATCTAAACTGGAATTACCGAAGGACCCCATGAAAGCACTACTTAGCATTGTCATGTTGACATTTTTAACAAATCTGCTGCAAATGAGATGAGACAACGCAGTCAACGCTGTTTCATAATGAGGAAATTCACCAAAAGGAGAACTTAGCCTGGCAAAATAGATTGTAATTTGAAATCACGTATTTCATTATCTAAGTTAATCAAGACAGCGACGGAGTAGGACCACCCTTTTTAAAAAAAAAACGAAAAAGCAAAACGTTAATTAGCGATGACGCTTAAGCTGATTTCGTGCTGTGATTCAAGCTAGACAATTTAGCTGATACCGTGCTTGGCCTTGGAGGCAACAGAAAAACGGCTTTTATTAACTAAGCGCCTGATTTTTACCGAAACTATTACAGAAATTTTTATCACCGTTGGAAAAAATTGCTTTTCATGAATAATCTTAGGTAAATTAAATTCTATTCAATTGAACAGGAAAATCTACAAAGACACGAGGGACACCAACCGAGGGCTACATGATTGGCTGCCTCGCATGCAGTTTATGAGATCCTGTCTTGACAAAAGCAGGGAAATTTTGTTGGCTCTGAAACTCCTAATTTAGCACCGATTTGTAAAAAAACCATATTATGCGACTGAGAAAGGTAACACATGCGTGAAAGTTATAAAATGTAGCAGAGGTCCGCCGTCTAGGACTTTGAAATGCCTTGCAATAAAATTTCTGCAACCCCTGGATATTCGGATCTCATCAAGAGGAACTCTTGTACTCGTGTGTTTGATGCATTTCCGCACGAGATCTTGTAGAACTAAACAAATCACCATTTTCAATCAGAAATACTGAAATTTCACTTCACATAATCACCTTTTTTGGTATTTAAAATGGTGTTTGGAGTTATTCATTCGATTTTCACAGGAAGGAATAATTGTTCATCAATATTATCAGTGCTACTTAATGCGACATTAACTAAAACAGTTGTAGAGTGAATAATAAGCTTCGTTTGTGCTTTTAATCCCACCCATAAGTACGCAGTGAGATTAAACTGTTGTCTTTTGAAATTGGATCGTGCACACAAGTCAAAAAGGCAACGTTTATCTGAGATAATTTCATGTTGTCAAATGAACCAGCATTAATCACACTCCCGGGTAAATTAAGGAAAGCATTGGAGTTGAATATTTCTGGCCTTGAGCTCAGTAAAACAAAACAAATTGGAGTTTATTAATGGACAGAGATTTTGGACTAATCTTTAATCAATCGTGTTTGCAAAAAAGCGTGATTGGCTGGAGCAAATCGCATCCGAATCCATAACTGCACAAAAATGATGCTGCTGCTGCCGCTAATTTGGTGGGGATTGAACTGTCGCTAAGCAACCAACCCGTCAAGACAGATGTTTACTGTCAGATTAGGATATAATGAATCAAAAAACATGAAGTAAAGGTAGATGCCAAAAAGTGGCTTCTAATTAAGACTGTGTAAATTATCTCGAGGGTTTAATGAAGCATTTATCGTATGATCGAGATTGCTGACTTGCTTTCCTGGTTTGTAGCAAACTTTTGTCCATATTTCAGGGTTGATAATGGCACTACAAGACATTGCCTTTGTGGCCTTGCCTAGCGTGCATTCTCTTTGTTAAACATCGGTCAATTTCACCCTATAAATTGTGTTTTTAGGCATTTACTGACGTATGTCAACACTGTTATTTGGCTCCCAAAGAAAACCCAAAATTTATAGACAATTTTCGAGCCTTTTAAAACTCTTATTTCGACCAAATATAACTTTGGTTTGCAAATTCACAGGTTCTTCCTTAAAAAAATTCTTACATTTAATTTTTTACAGTTTTGAGAGCAATAGTGTGCTTGATTGTCAAGATTCATTGCCTGCATAAATTACAACGATGACCTAATTTCCGTGGATTTGCTTCCGGTAAATCTGACACTTACATGATCATAACTTAGAGTCATTTGGCAAGAAAATTGAGGGTGAATGGAAAAGCAATAAACTGCAGATAAATAAACAATGTGCAATCTTATTGACTTGCAAATCACCTGCCCTCACATTTCAATTCATGAATCCTAATAAATAATACTCGAGTGAATGCAAATGACATTTTTCTAGGGAGTTGAACGGTACCTTTTAACCAAATTTTGTAGTTAGCCTAAATCGAGGCTCATAAAATCAGAAGATATTGTAAAAAATTCTGTAGTTTTAGTTACGAATTAGGCCCAACGTGTAGACCTGTGATTGGGGTGTCAGCATTGCCCGTGACAGGTTAACACTGTGACTTGTGACAGCTATTTACTCAGCTGTATTCATACAATTACAACTCTATAGTGACGCTACGCCTTCGGTCACATACAAAAATTAGTCATTCTTGGTTAATTCCTCAACACATCGATCTCAGATCGCCCAGGCATAGATAGGCGGGCGCTCACTAGAATTCGGTCTCAAGTTCTCTAGTTCGAACCCTAGTTTCTGACAACAAAGGTCTCCTCACGAGACACTCACGTCTTCGCCTTTTCTGGGAGCTCCAACCATTACCCTTAAAAAGTTACATCAGCCTACCGGGTGAAATCGTAACGCTTGGAATCACACGATTAAAAAACATCCCCACAGCATCACTAACAGATCGGCATCTCGCCATTAAGCAAATTATTCATTGCTTTCTCTAAACAATGCATTTCTAGTGGATAGACCAACATGTCCATTAAACTCTCTTGAGTAATTTTATCCACAAGGAGTTTGTCGCCATTTCTCAGTTAAATTAAACTTCGTCGAAATTCGTTCCTCAAGGAAACTATTTTCAATTTTGTGTCTTGCAATGAATTAGCCCACGGCTCCGGAAGCTAGATCTAACCAACAGGGTAATATTTTGCACGGTTTTAATTACAACGCTACATTGCACGCTGTAGCAAAGTAACTTTGTGTGGTATGGTACCATCTAATTGTTGAGTTAGGTAAGGTGACTGAAGCCCTAGGTCGGTCCTCAAATCACAGCTGGTTTGACGACTAAGAGAGAGAGAGCGAGGTAGAGGAGGCCGCAGATAACGCGCAGTTCAACTGACTTGTTACATTCAAGCGTATCGACTAAATTCGTGTTCGCTCATTGACTGCTACAAGGTGATTTCGCTGTCAACACCACGACGTACGCCTTGGATATCAGCATTCTGAATCAGACCTCCCCAAATGTTTGTTTTCAGAATAGTATTTAGGATAGAAATCATCGAACCGCATACCGGAGTGGTGCAGAGAACCACCATACACTTCGCAGCAAATTTCATCATTGCTGCTTATTGGTTTTGAGTAAATTATCTCTAAGTGAAGCGAGTTTGTTTTGGCATTTCAAACAATTAAATATTTCCAACTTGCACCTCATGAATGTTATTAACAATTACGCAGAAAAGCACTTATTGCTTCGTTAATTTCTGCCACAGAGATGAATTCGTCTATGAGTAATCACATTATTTACGTATTCGTACACAACCAATGTCTGTGTTTGCGAACATTCAAAGTAACTTGAGGTTTTAATTAAAAAAACAACATTTAAGGCCTCATAAGAAGGCAAAATAACCAATTCTTCGTGGTCTTTGATACGGTAACAGACAAGCTCACCTACCAACTAACAAGTGTCTAAAGATTATGTAAGTGTGTCTAAAATGCTGCTCATTCCTTAGTGGGAGGTTAACGAAGAACAATGCGAAGTGTGCGTTTTTTGTAAAAAAAATACGAGGTAAAAATTACAGCAAAATTAAACTTTTGAATGCTTTTAAAAGAGAACTTTGTCGTTGATATTTAGAGCTTAAATTGAGAAGTTTTGATACATTAGCTTGCCTACTTGTCTCTATTCATAGCATAGAACAATGCGCTTAAAATAGAGTGGGCATTTAAGTGGCAAGTTTTGCTAATGATTTTAAGCAAATGAGAAGACTCAAAAACAGACAGTAGATTTTACCCTCGATGCATTATTCTCGAATCACTGAATCGCACTTAGCTTGATTTCTTCGAGCGCCAGTCCTACAAGTGTCTTTTATAAGCAACGAGGCACAAGGACAAACAGCTCAGACTAGTTGACAGCGCAGATACATGATGTGGTTGCATGATGGTATAGCATAAGATTGTCGTGAATCCTGTTTATTCAACCCCCTGATCCTCTCACTTCACCTCCTACACAGGGTTCCCCTTGTCGCAGCATGTCGCCAGCCGCTCGAACCCTCAACCCCCTCTTCATTAGCCCGATTATTTATCTTGGAGTGGCCCCACACATAGGTCTCGATGTTAGTGCATGTATGACTCACACATCCAAGCTATAAATACACACGCGCAAACCCCACACACGACCCCAGTTTTGGCTAAGCTCTGAAGTAAACGGTTGTGTCCCGTCCTCTCCAGTCTTTTCTCTCATCTCGGGCATCAGGCAATCGTAATCGGACCAGGGTTAATTCAGTGGCCCCGGCGTGGTTCAGGACCACAGGCTGGGGCCCGCAACAGGATTCTACTTCTATGTGGATGAGTTACGTTGGGAAACCTAAGTCATGGAGAACCCAGAGTGATGATCATTGGTTTCCATTGGCTCGCGGCGACGACCAGTCACCTTACGTCCCTCAGTCAATTTATTCCTGGTCTCGTTTCACGTGAAAGATCTCTACTCCTACGTCATCCTTTCTTTGAGTTCGCCTTGCTACAACACAACCATTCTCAAACTCTTCCACCATCCGCTTTAGTGATGCTCCTAAAATGATCGTGATTAGTTTCCTGAGTTTTAGAAATTTATCCCTAAACGTATGGCACCACTGCTGGTTTTCAAATGGATGTGAATTTAAAAAAAAAGATGATTGGAACGTGATTGGCTGCAAGATTTCAGGAAAAATCGCATTCAAACTTGAGAATATTTTGAATTCCTGTCACAAGTGCAGCATTATCTCTGTACTTAGCGACGCATATTTGGAGGTGAAATATCTGTAGTGGACTGACAGCCAACTCGCTTGAGTGATGAGCGCATGAGGGCCCGAGTGGACCAACGACTCAGCCCTTTTGTTATTGGCCTCTGTCAGCACTCGCCTGTTACGCACGCGTACTCATACGTACACAATACCACTTGGCTGGTTTGACACTACTAAAACGGTCGTGTTCTCTGTCGCCTTTTTCACCCTTTCTTCGGGTAGTTACGGGCTGTTATTTAGAGGCAGGCAAATCCTTAACAAGTGTGTGTTTCCTCGTCAGAAAACACAGCAACCCCTTTAGGGCAGAATCACGCGCAGTCTCGCCATGGACCCTTCTAACGTTGTGGTGCCAAGGAAGTGTCCGCGTACCATCCCACCTTTAAAAATAAGGCCTGATGTGCCAGCCACCATGTACGTGTGCGACCACATCCCCCTGTAACGCAGTTGGAAATGGCGCAAAACGGCCGTAGAGACCACACTATCTAGGCACCGTCTATTTCTGTTCGATTTGTGTTCTAGCATGGAATTCTTGATGGACTCAATGACCGACAAATCAGTTATTCCACGAATGTCTACAGAGAAGTGGCCTTTCAAATAATTTTGTATTTTTTTTCAGATGCCAATGGGTCATTCAAAATCCATGCTTTCCATGCTGGGTTTGGTTTAACTCTTATACTAAAACTCCATTCTGTTTGTTCGAATCTAGTCGAATGCCGGGCGGTGTACGAGACGAGACCTTCTAGCGTCTCATCCATTATATGTTTTCCGACCTGGAATTTGCATTTGCATTTATCGACAATGTCCTTAATGCTAGAGTGGGTCAAAAGGAGCACATACAGCACCTCGATAATGTCTTCAAAAGCCTCAAAGAACATGGCTTTTTTTGAACCCATGAAAGTGCGTTTTTGGAGTGTTGGAACTCGAATTCATGGGATTCACCATCTCTGCTGCTGCAGATTAAAGAGCGTCCAACTTGAAGGTGAGATTGATTGGCAAACGTGCTGAGCCGCTTTCCTCTTGACAAGGAGGAAAGGTCTTGTCGTCGAACACAACGGGAAAGAAGACGTCACATTATCAGACTGCCTCAAGCCAGCTTACTCCGACTCGAAAGCACCACCAAACAATAGGTCGAAGTCACAGACAACTGCCAGTACCGTCAGCAAAGAAACAGTCATACTCATTGGTCCGATCGTTAAGGTGCTTGAATTCAAGAAAACCACTGGACACTGGTCGAGTTCTCTAATAAACTCTTGTGTCTCTTTCTCTATCATCTCCTGCCTTCCTAGAGTACCTCGTGTTGCATTGTACAGCAGCAGTTCTTATTTAAACTGATGCTTGTCAGGCTAAGAGACTGCTTTCTACATCATGTATTATGATTTAAGATTCCGTTGTGGTGGTCCTATTACGTTCTTGGGTACTTCGTGCTGCATCTTGCTACTACATACCCATCCAAATTCGTTCGTACTAGGGTTGGTAGCCACTCAATCAATTCATGGGCACACAATTTATGATACGACAGATTCTGACATATTTCGTGTTAACTTAATTAACTTGTTGCGATTGTAATTGTGCAGTTGGCCTGTTATTCTTCAGATAGCTTAAAATAATTCTGCTTTTCTGTTTATCTAGTTTGTAGAGATGCTTGAATTTAAAGCGCTGGATTAATTGTAAGTAGTGAAGATTCTTTCAGTAACCCAGAACGCACAGTCAATTTAATTTGCCTCGTCACTGTCCATGAGATGTAAGGCTATTCCAGGAAAGGCCCATTTTCCAGTGTGGAATCTCAGTAGTCAGTAACTAAGAGTAAGGTTTTCTTCCTGGACACACGTGGATTAGTGAGAGGGTTGTGGAAACGTGATTCGGTCTTCCGTCACACGGGACACATCATGCAGCAGCTGTCATTTATGGCATTGCCTAATGCATCTCAGGCACTCTTCCCTCTCTATGTGTTAGCTGCTATGGACAGATTATTAGTAGCCATTTGCTAATGCCCCTTTTGGTCTCTGGTGCTTTTTGATTCGTTGATACGGAAAACAGTGTACCTGCTGGACCCATACCATGATTCGTTTCGTCGCATCTGCGTCCCATTCTACTCACACCTCATTGCACGAATTTGATTTTACCATACCGTTTGTGTGAAAACAGGTTGTTGGCTTGCCGGATGCGCGAATTTAAAGCGCTGAAGCAGTTCTAAGTAGCGATGCTTCTTTTTGCTACCAAAAGCCGGCAAGGATGTTGATGTAAATTTCTACTGTCAAGCAGATTTCAAACCATTTTTTTTAAAAAAAAAGCCCATTTTCTGGTTTGGAAACGCAGTAGACAGCAATTGTAAGCACTTACATTAGTGAGAGAGACGTGAAAACGTGATTCTTTAATAAGTCACCAGGGCCACGTCATAATGCAGCTGCCTAGTGCATGTCAGCTACACTTCTCCGGTGCGCATTTCCTCTTAACTTTGCCGCAAGTTCTGGTGTGTCCCGATCAAGTTAGCTGTTGAATTACTGCGTCACTTCAATTCTTCTCTCCATAATCAAAAAAAATTAACTTATGCAAAATAACAGATATTTTGAATAAATCACATTCCTGTCGACCCACCTGTGTGCCACAGTCAAATGATTACTGCCCAATTTTGAAACAAATATTTTTGGAATTTGAAAATGTATTCGGCGCCAGAGGTGTTTCGTGCCACTGACCAAAGTGGTTCAGCATCAATTCATGAAAAACCTTGACTGCATGTATTCACCCTAAATCTTTTTTTTCACAGATTTATTTTGGGGTTTTAAATCACTAGATTTTCAAGGCGCTAAATGTCAATTGTCAAACTAGGCAAATTCATGTATTTGAGTTTTTAGAATTGTTGTGGGCGTTATCATGTGGTCTTGAACCGCACCAGGACCACGGAATTAACCCTGGCCCGATTACGTTTCCCTGATACCCGCGATGAAGAAAAAGATCGGAGAGGACGTGGACACAACCGCTTACTTTAGAGCTCAACCACGTTGGTATCATTGTGTCGTGTGTGGGGTTAGCGCGTGTACATTTAAACCTCAGATGTGTGAGTTATAGATGCGCTAACACCGAGACCTAGGTGTGAGGATAAGCCAAGATAAATATTCGTGCTAATGAAGGGGAAGTTGAGGATCCGTGATGCTGGCGACGTGCTGCGAAAAGGGGAACCCTATGTCAGAGGATGGAGCGACCGGATTAAGGGGTGGGAATAGACACGAGTCACAACAGAATCAGCTATTCTGGGCGGGCAATGCTTGCATACTCTTTTATCTGCTTTTCCTCCGTGAAACAATAATTTGTTTGACAGGCAAAAAATGTCAGCCAAAACGGTCAATGTGTGGGCTTCTTAAGAGGTTTAATTAGTGGTTAATGTTTTTCGGCATTGGAAAGTAAACGGTAAAATAAATAATCTAAAGACGGTCAACTGAAAAACGTGTGTTTGTTGTAGAGTCATATTGCCAATCAGGCAGCACAAATACGGCGCGCCAAGTAACTAAAGAAAAATTTGATCAAATATTCGGAAATAGACCCGATGGTCAGTCCCCTTGAACCAACTTGTCTGTGTTCGGATCTTCATATAACTCGAAGACCAATATCTACTTAAAAAACAGTTCGATTTTTGAAGTTTTTTTGCTCACAGTCAGAAAATTCCACAAAACGAGCTTCAAATGAATATGGCTTTTTGCACAGACTCCACCGCTGACAATTGCACGACTCACTGAGTGCAGATGATTATGAATATCGTCAAGAAATCAATCACTAAATTTAGAAATTTCGCCGGATCAGCACTGCTTTGCCCAGAAAGCGTACATTTAGTGGTGGAAAATCAGCTAGCATTCAGTGGCTCGTCGCAACGACGATTAATTCTTGTAAAAATGACCCAACTATTGTAGGAACTCTGCAAAAGGCACGCTACCTCTCTAAGGCAAGGTGGCCGGGTGTGGCTATATCATTATTCGACAATGATCTAAGTACGCACAGTTTGCCCAACCACACAAACGCCCGATCTGCGCCACGTTGTATGGAGGAGTTCTTTTTCTGAGCAAGGTAGATCTGCAAACAGTCTAAAAGTGGGTACTGATTGGTGAAAAAATGAATAAAAATTTTTATTGTGCGATAAAAGTACATTTGAATAACTTTTATGGGCAATAAAACCTACCTTGAAAGCGGAACTTATTTATACTTCAACCCAATGAAGGTCCGATTGATGACTTGTGAAGTAATGAAAATCCCCTATGACAGTAACTGATAAAATGGCTATTCATGTGACCTCTACAGCTACTTGGCATCGCCCAGACCCCAATTATAGCCCACCTCCTTCAAAGACACCTAATCGCTCAGTTCTCATGTCCACTGCTGCGAATCTCTGGCCTGTGCATTTAAACAAAGCAACATGCAATGAAAGGCCAACCTGTCATTGCAAGTCCAACAATTTCAGGCCTGTTTAACTGCCAGCTGAAATGGGTGCAGCGCTCTCTTGGTGTGAAACACTTTAGTGATATCTGGTGTCAAATTTTGACCTCACTAGTGCCTTAAAATCGATTAATCAACGTCAGTTCTTTGGACAAATTAATGCAAATTAGTCCTTCATATAGCTGAAAAGGTGTAATATTAAGTTCATTCGTGTGTTTTAATGCTATCCGGGGAAGCTGAAGTTGCTTTTTCTGTTGCCTTTCTATTGTGGCGAGCAGAGTTATCAATCGTGAGCGAATGCAGTGTGCAAGCACAAGCGAACACAGTTCATTCGATTATTCGTGAATGAACTCCACGCAATTAGCTGCGTTCAGAGATCAATGCTTAGCAAAGCTATATAAACGCATCTGCTATCGTGTACACAGCAACACACTCCGCTACTGCTTTAATAAATTAGTTGTGCTTCGCGCCACCTGCATTTTCATTCCTTATTTCGGTCGGGCCGTGTCAACGTAGATTGCCGGCCCTGGTGTGGTTTCTAAAACCGCACCGGGGCCCACTACACTATCCGATACCGCGTACTACGAGATGAATGGGGCCTAATTGCTTATTGGGTGGCTGAATCGGGGTATCATTTGCCGTAGCTGCTTTAGCTTATTTTATTGGTTGTGACACTGGACACAAAGATCGAGCCAATTGTCATGGAAAGGAGTGGACGTGGGTGAACAAACATGATCAGCGGCAATGCTGTACACTCCCAGACTTCAAAAGTTTGAATTTTCCCCGAATGAAACAACATGAGATCCATGTTAATAAAGTACAATTTTGAGATAAATTTGGACAAGAACTTTTTGCATGCAGTGCCAAGGATTTTACAGACTTAGGTAGTAAATCAAAATTTGCACAATTTGATCCAAAATGTCAGCATCCTACTCAGTTTGCGGTTGCCTTTTAAACAAATAGGGTTATAATTTTCCACTTAAATTTATCTTAATCTCCAGCTTTTAAGGAATTTGCCCGAGTGGCAAATAGGGTAGGTGCAAAATGTTTGCCACTGTCGAAAAATTATCGCGATGTGTTTTCCTGCGTCATACTTTTGTACAAGTGTCTTTAGCCATTAAATGAGCCAAGTTTTTTCTCAAAAATCACCAGTTTTTCCCGTTATTTTCATCACAGAATCTCCTTGAAGTCCTGACGAAATTTTATATACCGACCAATGTGTGGGTTAAGTTTGATAAAATATATGACCTTTAGGATATAAGTAGACCTACAAGGACCTGAGGACTCCACGACTTTTCTGGTTTTACCCCCAAATTGCCGGCTATTCCAATCACAGAACCTGCTTAATTTTAGACCTGAATTAGTGCCACGAAAAATTAATTAGCAAAGAGGTTGACTACGAATTTCAGCACTTAGAGGCGATTCCTTGAAAGTTCCATTAATAGTACGGAAGATTCCTAATGAGTTAGTTTTTACGCCTTATTAATTCATCTTATTTAATTCAATTACCTCTTCCTGAAAGTGCATCTGAAAGATAAGATTACTTTTTAAATTGTAGACTGTTTTGAAAGAAACGGCATGGTTTAGACCTTAAAATGTTACCTGAATTTGTGGTGATTATATAAAAAATCGAAAAAGACTACTTTGTGTAAAGTTAAAAAAAATTTAAAAGGTAACAAAGGTGTACGATTTGTCCAAGAGATCGCTTTGTGCCATAAATGTCCTTGTGGGTCGAAATTCGTCAATGACATCACCTAAACAGGATGAGAAGAAATAAGACTACAGTTGATGGAGACTTAATTAGTTATTGCGCATGCAAACTTGATGTAGTTTCACGTGACAACGTATGTTACCTACGCCTAGTTCCTTATTCACTTTGTGAGAAGTCAGTGCAAATCAAGTAATTACACTCATTAAAGTGGGAAGACAGTTTGCATAGCTTAACCTGATTGTATCTTGATTTTCATTGGCTGCAAATGGAGTACTTGCCTGAAATTTCCGGCCTTCATCTCTCTTTTCTTTTACCCCTGACCAATCAAATTAATTCACCAGAAGCAAGAAAACTTTTTCCCTTGCCCTGTTCATCAGTCATTTGTGTTTCGCTGCAAGCCTTTTGGTCCGTGTGCCTCAGGCTGAATCTCATTGAAAGGATTGTGATTCAGAGAAAGTGGACAATGAAGACGTGCACACATTTGGTTATCGCATCAAATTGCCCCTTTAACATCTTCAGAATATGGCGAAGAGAGAAGATCCATGTCACTGTAGCTAATATATCTGAAAAGAAACCTGCAATTAGTCACTTATTTTCCGCAGTTTGTCTGGTTGGAAAGGTTCTTTTCTTACAAGAATTACTAAGAGCCTCCCTTAGGTCAAAATTGATGTCTTATTAATGAGGTTTTGGGGGAAATTAAGGGAGCTAGCAAGCACACACCAGACCACTCCGGCCCAAGGTCGAATTCGCATATTTTCCTTCCCAAATCACCACATGAGCCACTGTTGTGTAAAAAATTATCACAATTAAATCAAGCCAAAAATTGGTAGGTTTCTTGCAATCGAAATTTTCATTCGCTACAGCGCTAGCTGAATTCATTCGAGGTGGCCAAACAATGCTAACCACGACGAGCCATGCATCAGATAACTTAATCTTACCAGCTGGATTTTTTCCCTGCTAATGGTCTTCTGTCTTCGATTCACGCACACACATGGCCCGTCAACTGAGACAGGCAGATTTTCGTCTCAGCCAAACAATTACAAAGCCTTTTTCAATAAATAGCAGTCCTGTTATCTGGTTCTTTTTATCAAAACATCCTGAATAACCAGGCTGGTTGCTGGGAATTTCTTTAAACAGGCCAGTTAATTTCGGATATTTTGGTTATAATACTAAAACCTTTGCAAAAATGTTAATTCATTCACGTAATTTGCATAATGTACCTGATGAAATTTGGATCAGTATTCGTGCTTATACAGACCAAGTTTCAGCATTTTAGGTCAGAATTGTCGGAAATTTTTGACATTTTAGTGGTTATGTATTCCTGAAGACGCCGAGAGATTTTCGTTTCATTTTTTTACATTTTCGGAGCCTAGTCTATATTTTGCCTTGAAATTTCCCACCAATGTAATCTTGAGATAATGGGTTTGGAATTTAATCGAGTCCCTTCCATTCCAATTTCAAATTGGATAAGCTTTTCTGTCGAAATGTGCAAAATATCGGCCCAAAACATATACAACCGAATGCAACCTAATGCAACATAAGCTGGAATTTTATAGTCCTCGATTTCGCCCACTGGATGTTTTTTTAAGAACTGGAAATTGTAGTGAACTGTCAGTGATCGTGTGTGAGCGGTATGCGTTAACTGACTCATCGCTATTTCATTGGTTACTGCTATCAGACGCCTGTCATCCGCTTACTCACCATCGCACACAAACGCCCTTGGTTGGCGTTACTCTAATAAATGGTCGCATCCACTACAAAACTATCAAAACCTTCCAGCTTTTTTTTGGAAATCTTCGTGGTGGTACAATATGCGAAGCTATAAGTTTTGCTGCAGTGTATTCCCAGGAGTCTCAAGCATCAATATAGGGGGTAGCCATGATGGTGGTGGTAGCGGCGTCGCAAATGCCACGCTACGAACCAGATAATCCTTTAAACCAAATCTCAATGCATTCATGCCAAGATGATTGAAAAGAAACTTGGTTTTCGTGGTGGCAGGTGAAAGGCAAAAACCACTACGTCCATTTAAATTGGGTTAGCTCTCACAGCAGGCAGATTCCTTATTAAGGAATCCGATTGGACGCTTTTAAACTGGTTTTTGAGGACCACAACATGGCTGGGGGACATATACACTGTCTAGGCCTGACCAAAAGAGGGGGTATACCATAGATAACTCGTAGCTAAACAACGACGTGAGGTGGTGCATTCAAGATGATCGATTGATACACGCCCGCTGATCACCACAAACCATAGTGGTGCCTTAATGCGGATTTCGTGTCCGTTCGAGGAGCTTGATATGTCTAATTATCAGAGATCAAAGAACCGCGGAGACAGTTGGCATAAACCGCTTACTTTTTACCTCCATAACGATTAGGGGACGAGCTCTGAAAAGGGCATTTTTCACGAGGTTCACGTCTACACCTCGATTCTTTGACACCACTTCAGACTCTGAGTGTTTCATGAAAATCAGATTCGACATGCTGTCATCGACTCCTCAAGTCCTCATGGTGTTACAAGTTTCATTAACACTATTGCAATGGCACCAACTCTGCCTCCTATTCTTCTAGCACTACCAATAATCAAGGAGCAAATTTTATTTCAATTGAACCTCCGAGTTGGCGATTACAAGTTCCCCGGTTTTGAAACAATCAGCTCAATTTTGAACGCAGGTGTTCCGTTTTATAAACTAAGCAAACAACGTGGAGTGATGGTGTTTGTGCCAGGTTTGAAATACGTTAAATTTTATGAGGCTTTTCAGCGTTCCATTTATTTTATTAAATAACAGAGGTCTCAGACACGCCCATTTTGAGCAGACTGTCTCGTGTTGGAGCCCGGTATTTTGTCTGGGCAAAAAGGATTTTGCTAACCGTTTTATGCCGTAAATACGGGCGTTTAAAGCAATCTATGAAACCCAAGACACACGGAAACTGGTGGGTTTCATAAAACGTCAACTGGGGAAGCCTTCGCTGTTTATTTTTCCATTCAACACAAATTTCAGGGAAATTGGATTTTCTATATTTAGGCGAGGGACAAGAAAATCCCTTTGTAGAAAATGTGCCTAACTTCTATTTCGAAATTTGGCGATGACACGATAATTTCATATTTCTACAGGAATCATTTTGTTTGGTTTAAGGCTAGACATGTTCTAGATGCCTATGCAAGAGTCTATTTCCTTGCTGATGAATATTTTTCAATCATTTTGTTTATTAAAAAATGCAAATCCAATCATTTTACTGGGAAATTTCAAGCGAAATTCTATCGACTTTTAACAATGCTACCAGTTAAGAAGCTAAAATAGTGACAGCTCAATTAGCATTGTTCAGGTTTGCACCACTAGCTGATTAACATCCAACCGAAAATCGCTGCTCCCATGGCATTCCGCATTAAACGGCTGACTGTCGCTTGTAGAAAAATTTGTCTCCAAGGTTGTCTTAATGCGAGTGGTTCGTGCGCGTCATTTGTGGTTGTCAGGAGTTGCGTTTTTACAAAAAAACGTCGTAGCTCAAGAACAGTGTTAGATGTGAATTGATGCTGTCTTATTAGGCCTCTTTTTCAGTCACGAAAACAGGAATATTTTGATGCGCTACAGAAAGTTATTTTTAAGTCTTTTGCTAAGAGAGGCCCTAAAGTGTTTACAACCTTTTAAAGGCTCCTACAATCCCCCCATAGTAGAAACTGTTTCCTTTCTCATCAAACAGAGGAGTAACGTAGCTTTGAAATTGTTCTTTGAATCGGTACTTTTGCCACTTACGTTATTTTTCTGAGAGGGCGTTTGATCGAAATTTGAAGAAGCAAGGTCAGAGTAGATGGCGAACACCGGAGAGTTCGCTATTGAAATTTACTACGTTCGTACAATATCTGTTAAGGCACATGTGGTCTAGCGGTGTCTTGATCGGCCATTAGGCTGTTTTAAATGACTGAATTCACTCGTTCTGATTGAAAATCAACACTGAATTGGGTTAATTTATTACAAAGCTTCAGCCCAGTTAATGTGAATTAAAGTACATGAAGTTTGTGAACAATGAATCCTTTATAATCTCATGACCCGTGTTATCAACTTACTTAATTTCTCTCCGTGCTTCTAGCTTCGTTTTATCATCATGACATTAAGCGCAAACAAGTACCCATCTCTAGGTGTGGTCTGATACAAGAAGCGTTCCTTTTTACAAGTGAGGAGAGGTGTGGCTGCGGAAACCAGAATCAGATTTCTGTACTCAGTCAAGACTTAAGGAACTTACGCAACAATATTCAAAGTACGGGCAAGGCAAAATCGGATTTCTAATACCTACTTTCCCAGTAAACTGTTCACAGATGATGTGTGGCTTATTGTCAAATGCTAAAGTCATTAATAATGCTGTAAAGTCGCCAAAATGAAATTCATCGCTTCAACTCATGTCGCATTTTTAGTTCCTGCACACTGTCTGCTTTAAAATCCCGTTATGACGTGATCTACTAAAAGTTAATTTTTTGAGAGATGAGGTAAGACATAGCAGTGGAAACAGGGTTAGCAGGGTCCGTTGTGTCAAGACTTGGAGAACCCAAATATTGGGCGTGCAAATTTGATCCCAGTCACTGAAAGTTACTGAATGTGATCCCACTGCTTAAATTTAATGGCTTAGTTATCATCTTAATGATAATCTTTGGATAATAATCATTCACGTGATTACAGGTGAAATTCTTAATCATCACTGGAAGGCCGCCGAAAGCGACGTCTATCGTTTTGATTGGAGCAACTACTTTGAAATTGACTAATTTGAGGCACGAGCTAACGTTAATCATGCTGAATATGCTTCAAGTAGCAATTGAATGGCAAGCATTTCTATTTAAACTGACCCCTAACGGACTGCTCTCTCTAGGCAGTAGTAAGTTCGTGAAGCTGTCGACGGATATCTTCTTTTTCCCTCAAATGGAACAGCATCGACGTAGGACGTCGGGTCCTGTGCGGCTTAAAAAACCACATCGAGGCTTCTTTGGTTTCCGTCATTAAAACGATATTTACCAAGCTAATTTCCTAACAAGGCTTTGCTCACTGCCTACGCATGCGGTTAATCATAATTAATAAACTACTATTCACAACACAACCAACTAGATATCCATACCCCTGGTTTCGATTTACACATTCTCTAGCGCCTCAACTCTTTCAAGAACAGGCTTGGAATATATCGTGTAAATTTGGCTCATACAAAATTTTTCCACGCACCATTGACAACGTCGACAACAACAGTAACATTCTGCAACAAACTCTACATGTGTATCGGTTTTGTGGTTTGACCGCAGGTAAAATTATTCATATTTTCATAACCGTCATAAACACGACGGTCTATTCAAACCGAAATGTATATGAATTGCACAGAGAGACAAAACTACACACGCAATATACATTTCATTTCTGATTGGCCGTGAGTGTCCATCTAATTCAAATCGAGCATCGTAAATTGGCCAATTGCAGCACACTGACAACAGATCAGCGGCAGTCATAATCCTAGAACACGACTGGCATTTTTATCATCATAGTAATAAATTTGTGAGCCGAAGTTATTCACAAGTTGCGAGCGACACTCTAGTGATTAACAATGTAACGTTTGCGAGTGCAAGTGTCCTCATGTTTGTCTGCAGCTAAATAGCTGCATTTTGTTAAGACTAGACTAAAGAAATGACCATTGAATGGGTGCAATTTTGTTAAAAAGGATTCACATTGTAAGCATTAAAAAAGCATTTCTTGACACTTCACAAATAAGTGTAATGTTTTATTAATGTAATTGCCAGTTGTTGAATGGTTCTTATCAATTTCATCAGTGCTAAAATTAGCCAAAATTACATTTATGGCATATTCGAGTAATTAAACTCAGTGGATCATCTTCTAAGACTACCAATCACCCTGTTGGTGCAGCATACGACAGACTTTAAAAACCGACGATAAGAAGGAGAGGCTGGTTCCGCAAACCAAACCCTCGAAACCAAACCATGGCTAATTCGATTATCATCAATATAACCGACAAGAAACAGTTATCAACAATGGTGAGACCTGTCAGCAATCTGCATGGCCACGTGAGCCGTATTCAGTGTAGTTCTCATATGTACTTATCAGGCAAGCACTTTATGCATTTTATACAAATTCAAACTAAAAGCACTGAAATCTAGTTGAATTGATCTTGGTGCCGACGTTGTGTTTTTGAAACGTGTAATTATTGTTACAAACGTTTAAGGAGTGGTGAGTATTATCCTAGTGACCACCCGGGCCCCAGATAGCCTCGAAATTTTGAAGATGCAGAATTGTAAGTTCTACCAAATGAAGACACAGATCAAACTCAGCAGGAGTCTGCAGCTCACTTGTGAGTTGCCCCAAACAGCTATTTCCAAGCAGTTGAACCACCAAGTGAAAAAAAAATTTAAAAACGTGGAATTCAGTCCCGCGTGTGCTGGCAGAACACACAATAGTATTTAATGTTAGAAGCCAAAAATGCAATGTGAAACCTGTTTTCAGTAACCCAGAAGGGTCTTTAAAGTGCCTTCTGGTAAAAAGAACCAGTTAATAACGATTAGACAACATTGATGCTTGTTTTTGTGCAAGAAACATCCAGAAAACTCCCACAACGTAGAGAGATTTCTGTTCCAGAAATTGAAAGTCTACAACTGTGTTCTTACGTAAAGAAGCCTCTTTCGAAGTGCTGACACGTATTCCACATCGATTTAGACTAGAAAGCCAAAGTACACAGTGTAAACGAGCGGGCGTTTTTAGCCCAAATCAGGACTTCTTGTAACTACATCAAGGTAGGTTAAGAATTGGTGCCAGAATGTCATGAGTTATGATCTTCTTCATTTATCAACTAATCTTGCGTTCATCGCTACCAATTTTGAGCAACCAACTTTGGGCCAATTATACAATGCGTAATACCGAATAATCCATTTTAAGGGTAACTACTCCTTTATCGCCAGTATCGACCACATTATTACAAATTTTTGCTTACAATACCAGACGATCCAAGATAGGGCAACGATATATACGTACATTGCAATAACGCAATCAGCATTGTATGTTTGCAACTTCAAAGACCAAAAATTGCTATAAAGCCAAACTTTCAATGAAAACATCAATCACAAAGAGAAAGCCAATTTTTTCGCAATTAATCACCGCCGAAAATTAATCTCCGTTAGAGAAAAAGACTGTTATTTGTGAGTGATAGAAACGAGTTCTCGCCAAATGCGACCTGGTCGGCGTTATTGAAGGCGCTATCACTCGGCTCGAAATCAGGCATTGTACCATGAAAATTCACCAGTGAGTGTCGATTTAAATTTACTTTTTATGACCTCTTTTGATGAATTTTGACTTTCGGCTAGGTCGGTGTTTAGTTGGAAAAATTTTAATTACGAGAAATAAATTCTACGTTATCATTAGGAACAAATTTAGCGCTTTATAGGATATCAGCTAATTGCCAAACATGGGGGGTTAATTATTTAGCCGCTGTGTATACTTAATGAAAACGAGGTAATTTTTAAAAATGGAGCTGCAATATACGGCAGATCGGTTAATTCAAATAGGAAAAATAAACAAGGTTTGCATTCACTAGGCGCAAAAGTGTGCTTTTTAGAAATGATGCCGATAAAGAGCCTTATGCCTACCTTTTTAAACAAGCGTTCTCTATTGCTGCTGGTTGATTAAATGCAAATTGTTGATGCACTGTTTGGAAAACATCATACTTGCATAATTTGCTAAATTAAATGCCTGCGTTAATCAGAAAATGAACGAAGCAGTTGGTGTGACGATTGTTGCGACAGTGGTAGTATTTGTGTTTTAAAAATTTGCTCAGTTAATTGACCAATAACAGACGTGCAAAAGTCAGTTGATTTTAGAAGTTTCTCCCGAATAACCCAATCGTTGTCTTTGTGTGTAGAAAAAGTCGTACATCGAGAACTCATGTCTATATACAGTTTTTATGCAGGTTTCCATATTTCTTCATAACAAAATGTTTCCTTTTTATCTCGCGAATTCTTTTCGGAGTGAACTGATATAAAAATCGAAGTTATTTTGAATATTGAAACCCTACAAATTTTCGTGCAAAAGTTTAACATTGAAAAAACTATTTTACAGTCATTTTCTGCATCTTTTTCCCAACCATTTTACAGGATCGCTAGTCGGTCTTGGTTACCAATTTTAATTGATTTCAAATGCTTTGTACTACATTTAAATCATTGTGCATTTGCTGTCCATCTAGACGTACTTTGGCCCTTAAAAAGGTCGCAATGTGTAGGAAGGCACGCAGGTAACCAGTTTTTATTTCTGAGGACTGGCGTCGGTATTTTATTTATTTATTCAAGGGGTGTCGGAGAGTTGGAGGGAAAAAAAATAAACCGCTTAGTCCAGGCATAAACAATGAATCCGCGCCTGTCTTTATCCTATTTGGACCAATATTAGCACACTTAAACAAAAGCCAGCCTTTTATAGTAATTTAACCAGATAAACGTGGAGTGACCTAGGGGTACTATTAGGAAAGGAGTTTGGCATACTGCCTATTCATCTTACAATCGCATATGTGATGAGGTGACGACGGATTACGACGCTAATAGCGCTCTTCGATATCACGAATATCATTGGGTAGTTAAGAACGGAATCAAAAATAACCTAAATTTGTAGATACGGTGTCTTAAATACTCTCAGGGCGTTCAGTAAGGTACATTGTTTTGTTTTTTTCTCATTGCACTAAGTGGAAACGAGGCCTTCTGCCATAGCAACCGTGATTAGCATATTTGGAAGCACTACGTTGATTGCTATTAACGCTAGAGCATATCCTCAACTCGTATTTACAACAAAACACCCACTTGATTGGTTTTACAGTTTCCTCGGAATAAGCATGCAAATGATTGCGTTTATGCATCTCGTACAACACGGGATTAGAACACAAAACGTCAACGGCTTTAACACTCCTGCATAAAATATTGATATTTTATGAATTTAAGGTAGATTTGTCTGGCACCATCCACAATGATTGCTGCTTATTTCCTATTTTTTGCTAAAACATCCTGTTCTTTTTGGATTTAAGTTAATGTTGCTCATTGTTTAAATAACAGGAAGTCAGCACAGTGCAATTCGCTACTCATGAATGAAACGATTTGACTGCAACTCAAACGTTCGACAACTAGTCCTTATTCGTTGACTTACTGCTTCCTAATTAAGACTGTCCATACAGCCACAATTCCGCTGTAACGCCACCTCATTGTTCACACGAGCAACTCATCACTCAATGTTAATTACCCAGCTCCATCGATCTCAGATCGCCTACGCATTTGTATTCTCGGCTTTTGACCTGTGGATGAGAGAATATAGCCTTCTTCAGACTCTAATCATGTCTACCAATATGTTTCAAGTATTTAGACTCGAAGCTGGGTTGATCGCAGAACTTACTCACTTAGAAGCGTACGACATCACTATCGACAACCATGATCTGTCTAGTGTGTGAGCAATCATCCACTAATGTCTCTAAACCTGTCATTTGCAGTATCCTGTGGCCCATTCTGGAGTTAAATTCCTGATTCCAGTCAACTTGGGAAAACAAGTAGACGGAACCCGCAAAACGCTCACGTTAGCGACTTTGCTCTGCTAAAATTAGTCCACTTTTTTGAATAAAATTAAATTACGTGAAGTTCTCTTACGCAATGACGAATTTCACCCTTAGTTGGATGTGGAAAAGCGGAGGTGTTTAGGTGAAGAAAGGTAAATTTTTCGACGAGGATTGTGACTGTAAACAAAAACAATAGGCGAGAAGGACTTGCCGCGATATTTTACTGAATTGAAGGGCGGCAGTCAAGTTAACTGGCAATTCGCTAAAAATATATCGGAAAATAATTTCGATCATTAGGAGAAATTATTGTCTCGGTTTAGGCAAGTAAAATTTACAGTGGAGCTGGGCCAGATATAGGCGCAAATGCACAAACTGCAGATGATATCTTGAAGCCAATAAAGATAATTAACACACAAAAGCGACCAATGATAAGTGGAAATATCCTGGTGTTTGAGAGTGTAGATTAAATCAATTTGGCGCCTAAATTAGACGCATCACCTATTTAAAAATCTTGGCATTTTTCCGATTTACTCTTTACCACAACCACACACTAAGATACCAAGTCTAATTGAGCTTTTGTCTGATGCCAGAACCTACCTTTCCAGTTGAGGACAAAGACACGACCACGTCCAAAGGACAAATGGTCTGTTAGAATGTCAGCCAAGGATGACCCTGAACAGAGGTGTCAGTGGAGAATGCTTAGCAAAAGAGTCGTGTCTTTGGAAAAAATGACAACTTTTACACGCAATTTATTTTACAAATATTGCATTCCAAAATTACTTTGAAAAGGTTTGAATGAAGTTCCACTCTTCCGAATGGATCTGCTAAAATTACCAAGTCAAAATAGGCTAGAATGACTAGTCGTTTGTTTAAATTCGTCAATATTTTAATAACTTTTTTTAAATGTGTGGGAGAAAGGTGTGATTGAAATTTCGCTCTGCACCCCCCCCCTCATGAAAGAATTATTGCGCAGGTTTAGGAGAAAGACCACCTATTCCGCGTAGCACGAGTAAAGAATAAGCAGTCGTAGTTTTCATTTGTCAAGAAAAATGCTTCCATAAATGCCCGATGTGCCAGCATTATTTCACAGCATGGAATAACTCAGCCAGCAATTAATATTAATCGAGTTGATTTATCTTGACCGAATGGCAACGGTTTCAGTGTGCTCCTCACAGAAACGGTGATTGTCATTTTGGAAGTTCAGCGCAGATAAATCAGCTGCAACAAACAACAATTTTTAAATAAAATTGAAAAAAAAACAAAAAATATAATTTGCTAAAAAATAATTTTCCTGCATATTTACGTTTGTTTTGGCAAGGCAGGTTAACGTTGATAATGTCCATTTCATGAAAGCTTCACCTCGGCACATCAAAAAATATTAAAATTACGGCTTGAAATTGTTGTTAACGATAAACGTTTTGAGAATCTTGGTAATTGAAAAGTTAGAAATAAATGGTTTAATCACTACGATCTTAACAAACGTACGGCATTTACAATTTGTAATCACTGCAGACACTGCTACTGATAGGAGACGTCAAAAATGTTCGAAACAAAAGTATAATTTAATGGTAGCTACGCAGTGCCTTTTCTGCTTATTTAGATCGACATTTTAAGTAATCAGCAAAAGATAAGGATTTGCAACACTAATCAGCACCGAGAAACAAGGATTTTCACCTTATAATTCTGACTCTAGATTCGCCTGCCTCGACTACAAACTCTCTATTCCGTCTACTACAGACACCAAACATACATCTCGCTGCAGCACACCCACGGTAGACCTAAGGATGGAAGAAAAGTTTCCCCGACCTCTCTCGACTCGACTCGTTCCAGACACTGCATACCATCAATCGACGTTTCTGATACTTTGCTGAAAGAAAAGGTTTCACCACCGAAACTAAATTACCTCAAAGACAACGCTAATAATCCTTCTTTCTTCATTTTCGGCAACCACCTTGGGACGGTGATTTGGCGCCAATTTTGCACACTATCTCATTTGTCATCTTCTGGAACAAACCATTGTCAGGTTTCTGCTACATCCGAACAACCCTCCAGATATGTAACAGGAAGAAGAGGTTGGTGTGACTAATCGGAACGAAGCAATGACTCGGCCCTTGAGACCAATTCTCAAACCAATTCGATCATCATCGGCCACACAACACATCCACTTGAGATGTAATCAAGAACCTTCACAAGTGCTGTTGCCAGACATGAACGAACGTTAATCCAACTAATCATCTTAAATTTACTTAGCGTAGCCACGCCTGATTAACGGTTGAATGTCAAGCGTTTCTAGTTAAATCGTCGGTGATCCCTTATCGGTTCAATAAGGACTGAACCTCTAGCGATATTCGTTGTTTAATTCTTCCGTAAGCCCTTATTGTTTTCAAGCTGCCAAGTCGTAAATATGACCATCTACTCGAGATTTTACAAATGAAACTTAAATGTAAGCCGGAAAAGTAATAACTATTGAAAATTTTGGGGAAATAATTGCAACATCACACACCATTATCCTAAATACTAAAACCAGAGTCTAGTGCTTTAGCTATATTAGTCATCAAATCCTTGAAAATTATATATTTAACTCCGTTTTTACAAATTGTGGCCTCCTAAGGAACGCACATTGGGGAAAAATCGCTTTTTTGGTCGGTATTGTCAATATCACCTTGTCTACAAGGTTAAAACAGTTACCTCTTACTCCCTCCTGTGCACTATTATCTCGGAGTGTTTGACAAGTATTGCTTCCAAGTCACTGAGAGAACGATGTTTAAATCAGTAAATTTGCCACACGCTCATGCGTCACTAAATTTTATTTCTCTGTGCTTATTAGCTCAGAGTAAAACATACCTGACGAGATCTTGTGGCTAGATAGTGCCGTAATGTCGATTTGCACAAATCTAGTATAATATTTGTCGGCAAACCAGGACTTCGAACCGATCGTCAAACCAGCTTGATTTTCTGCCATACTGCTGATTTTGGTATGGTGGGTATTGAATTAACCGGGAGAAGTAATATTTCAGAAATTGCCCATCCTCATCACTCTACATCTTTAAGCTCTATACCACGAATTACGCCTTAATCCAGCATGGGAATTCCACTTTACAAAACACCAACCGTGCCTCATATTCTTCCTTTCGTTTTTTTTGTGGACTAGGTTGATAAATTTCGATTTTTCTTGGTACAGTTGCCGCGGTGACTTGAGTGTCGACGCCACCACTGCTGGGCGTTTTCTTTTCTATACTGAATGTTAGGGTTTGAAACCACATACTAACGCGGAGGTCTGCAATTTAATGCCGCTCTTCCGTAGGTTTCGTGATACCAACGAAGACGTCCAGAAGGTGATCGGGAAAAGGACCTGCGACAAGACTGCAAGCGGTGCCGTCGAAATGGGTTGTTGTAGCCTCTGCCTCTGAAAAGCCATATTACCATGGCATCAATTGCCACCTCGATCTTGACCAAAGTGTCCTTCATTTCAGCTAGGTCCTTGGATGCTTTGTCAGGCACATGGACGTTAATTTCGGATACCTGCATCGAGTTGGTCGTTTCCACAAGAAGCCTGCAGTATCTGACAACTGATCGATAGTTGACACTCCGACAAACGGGACCAGCACTTGTTTGACAGCATCTGGCTGGAGTATTCTTGCAAAACGTCGCATCTTCAGCAGAATCTGAGTGAAGCAGCACATCGGATAATACGTTTACCCACTCACTGGTCAAGGCTGAAACTGAATGTGAATATTTTGCAGATTGACTGACGATGTTAACTGTGAAAAATTGCACATCCAAAGACGCAAACCAACTAGAAGCGGAATTTGGTCAGAATGGAGGTATTTTCATGTCTAAGTTAGTCGAAGGTTGATTCTGACGATTGTCCACGTCGGGGTCACCAATTTGTTTCAGCGCCAAATGCCACTAAATACCCAACAAGGATGAAGTCAGCAGAGGGATGGAGGACTCGATTAAGTCGTCCTCTCGCGTGTCGTAAGTGGCGTTTGCGCGTGTGCATTTATAACTCTGGTGGGTGAAACAGCGTTAGTCATAAATGTGCTAACGTTGAGACCTAGGTGTTGCTATAATTCAGGATAATCGTTCTCACTGATGAGGAGGCAGTTGAGGTCCCACGCGGCTGACGACATGCCGCGGAAAGGGGTCCTTGTGTCGGAGGCCGGAGTGACCAGATAAACGAGCATGAATTAACGCGATTCACAATAAATTTCATCTGTTGCCGACGCTCACCAGCGGAAGTCCAAGCCACTTCTTAGCCTTCTCTGCAATCCTTCGTTGTGTGATCGATCAGTTCATATCTCACATGCTGATCTTTGATCAGCAATGTAATGTCAGTCGTTTATGTCCATACTGACGCCTTTGTACACAAAAATGACATTTCTCTAGTCTCCGTAATCAACGCTCAGATCTTGTCTTTTCCGAACGACTACAGTAGCAACATCTGTCACTGTATATGCAGATGTAATGTTTGGCCAATTGCCAAGAGAACATTACGCAAATCGTTTACAGAATCGTTCACACAGAAATTCTAACCTCCACAACTCTGCTAAAACTAAATCTGTTTAGTTTATAGTAACTACAATATAGACATGTCGTGTGGTTTTTTGGACACCGTTCCATTAAATTCCTTTTTTTCACTTTTAAAAAAGAGGATGCATTAATCGTTAAAAGGTGTGTTTGCGTGCACGCTGTTCCTGCTCACAGCAAATTTCCAAGGTGTTGAAAGGCTGTTAACTTATTCGTCGTTGAGAGAGCAGTATTCAGCAAGGGCATAGGGGTAGACAGGAGTTAATCAATTAGAGTGATGACCATTAATAATTGACGAGTTACAACGCTAGAAAATAAGTGGTTATTTACAATTCTTGTCTGGCCTACTTCAGCATTTTCAGCATTGCGTTCTCGACAGCAAAACTAGCTCCCTGCATTGTTTTAACTAACCTTAGTCTAGTAGGTGACCACGTCTTAGATCAGGCGAGAAACGTCTTCTTCAAAGCATGTTGCGTTACTTAATTATGCAATCACCTAAATCCCACTAAGTTTTCTGGTCCGATTGCTGTCTGCCATAAAATTCTAAGCCAGTGATGTGAGTTTGTTTAAACATTAAAACGGGACTGCTGTTGCAGGCCAATTTTAAATCATGCAATAAAATTAAAGTTGGCGCAGTTTGTGTAGGTAGATAAAAACAATTAACTACCCTTGGAAATCAAGATGAGGTTTATTGGAATTGCAAAATCGGCTCCAGTAATTAGGAAATGAGGCCCCCTTTCTATTCTAGGTTATGTGGAAGACTAGTCCCTGTTGATTTGATAATTCATTGAACATAAGAAACTATGTAGGATAAAAAATCGTGGTCAAGGTTAACCATGTTCATTTCTGAAAGGACAAAAATGAAATGATATAAAAAACTCAACAGCAAATCGGCTTACTTCAGTTGATAGCTATCCGTTGTGAAATTCGTGGTACACAATGAGTTACCTATTCTCTAATTACAGCCATCACTGTCAAATTTAGATGCGAATGACAGAAGGCGTTTTGAACTCGGTCCTTAAGCAGGATTATTTTTGAGGCCAACGTCAAAACTACTCAACAACAAGGCATATAGACGTCTTAATTATGGGGTTCAAGTCTCGAGTTTATCGTCTAGCTAGCCAAAATTTGCCAGCACGTGACCGATAAAAAACTGTACTACGTAGGCTGCTGAATGTCGATTTCAATTACTAACCAATCAAATATTCAGTGACTAGCTTGAAGCTCCATTGGTTCGTATTCTCGTTTGTTGCCAACAAAATCAACTTAATTAATCTTTCCGTATGCATTTCAAATAGAAATCAAATGATTTTAAATGGGACAAAAATTAAACGCGACATGTTTAATTGCTAGCCATCCAGCCAGTCGTATGTACATTTTGACCCCGGAGAGCGTTTGTATGTGGGGCCTTGGACGCGAAATAAACCTTCAATCTGGTGCCGCGTTGATGATTCCTGCTTTAATCTGAGGCAACTGACTGACAGACCAACCTAAGAGGTCTTACTAACACTGAGTTTGAATTCATCGACAGAAATTCAACCCTGCGCTGTTGAGCAGAGGTTTTAAATCAGAAAAAAATGTGGTAGAAAATGGAACTTTTGACATGTTTAAGCGTTCACGCAACCTAAAAAAGGTACTTGAATCAGAACGACTTGTTTTTCGAGGCATGGAACTACTGCATTTGAATGCGGGCTGATTTTAACCACAAAAAGGAAAGATACAAAAACTTGTTCCACTAACCTGTCTCCATTCTGATTGCGCAAACGTTGCACGGACAAGAAGTTCAGTATCGTTCTCTAAGTAAGTCTGTAAAAACACGCTTTTTCGGAAAGTTTTTCAACAGGCAGTTTGGTCAAATGGTAGTCTGTACCACATCCGGACAAAGACCCATGACCTATATCTCAGCGAATCGTCTAATTCAAGGTCAAGTAGTGCCGTAAAATTGTTGTAGAACTTTAAAGATTAATTTGTGACGTCACATCGATTGCGTGTCCATCAGTCAAACACATGGGACACTGTTAGGCGCTGTTTTACAACTTCCGAAGTCAACATTTCGTGTAGGGAAGAAGAAAATCGGCTGGGCCGAATTCTTGCCTAATTTTGGGACAAATTTTTCACAGAAAATTAAATAAAAATTATCTCTAGAAATAAAAGGAAAACTGCATTTTTTAACACGTTGAATTCATTGTTAAACAATGACGTATAGTTCTGTAAAATCATATTCGACCGTGGATATTTGCTTCAGAATTCGGAAAACTGATTTCTTTCTAAAAAAATGTTTTCTTGTCAGAAGGTCAGCCAAATCAGCAGGAATGTAATGAAATGCTGCCACAGCCGCCTAACCACTGTCGCTCCCAATCACCCAACAGTTCGTAAAATAGAATAATCTTCCTCTAGAAAAAATGTCTTGTTTATGTATACAAAAATTGTTTGCGTTGCAAACACGAAATACATTAAACTACATCATAAAGAGATAGTGGTTGACAAGAACATAAAATACTGGTAGAGCCCTGGTAATTTACAGTGAGAAAATGCTAAGTGTTGAAGAAATCGATCAACCAGGAATAGCCTAACAAATTTTTTCATTATAAGTTGCATTTTCACAAGTCACTAAATTACTCCTACATTCAATTTGGCTTAATTACTTGACTTCTACCTCCGTTTTAACACCTAAGAAAACGTTGAGAGCATTTCTTTTCAAATAATCAACACTTTCAAGAGATAATCCTGCAGTGCTTTCAGAATCTTCGTGAAATCCAGCACAGACTACACGAACAAATGGTGCTCAGTTAACGTGTGACATGATGGTGGGCATTCAATTTGCTCCCCGAACAAAAACACTGAAAAATTTGACTCTTGAGCATCCTTCCACCGTGACCAAGTGTCTATTTACGGAGACGTTCTGAATGCAACCATGACAACTGTTAGTGCATGGATGTTCTCTTCATTAAGTACCGAAAACGTGCCGATTTGCACTGCTCCGTTTGGAGTGCAACTGCGGTGATTGACTAGTCGGCATTTTCCACAATAACCCACAAAACACTCGATTTCACCTGTCTAGGACATGGCGAACTATCCTGAGCGACTGCCAGCCTTTGTGCCAAATTATCATGCATGCCCTCGTGCCTGTTTTGATGTTCCTCTCACGACCATATCATTAACTGGCACTTGTCAAATGCACCATGATTCCACATGACCTTGAAAATGTTTGTTTGAATTG
>UXSR01000255.1:0-51443 GCA_900604375.1 Mesocestoides corti
CACCACCACCACCACCACCACCACCACCACCACCACCACCACCACCACCACCACCAACTTGCTCTATCCATGTAATCATTCAGACGCCTGAATTTGTACTACTCTGCTCACCTCTAACAGTCATCACAACACACCTAGTTTGAGCTCTACAGTAAACGGTTGTGCCTCGTCCACTCTGGCCTTCTTACTTCGGCCGTAACCCAGGGTAGGATTGTGGTGGCCTGAGACTGAGCCCTAGCCTACAACCCTCCATTTAACTGCCCGTATCACCCCGAGAAGAGTGGAAGAGGTGGCGACAGAGAACACGTCCGTTTATTAGCGTCACGCCAGCCAAGTGTGTGTGTTAGTGTGTAGATGAGTGAATTGATGACAGGCATGTGATAGGAGCAACGTATGGAAAGAAGATGCGTCTGTCAAGGGCGGACTTGGTCGCAACGTGGATGAGGTCCGCTCTGTCAGCTAATAGCATAGTCGTGTGAGAATTTGGCGATCGAATACGGCTCGAGTCGACGTAGCGAGGAATGCCAGATTTCATTCGTTTAATGTGGCTGATATCTACATTTTCTAGTTATTTTTAAGCAATACGTAATAGCAGGAATTAGGGGGATGCGGTCGTGGTCTGGCGCTATGACTTCCGATTTGCATTAACGAACTCGTTCTATGGAACCGCATGTGCCAACTTGGAGCAGATGCTCCCTTAAGCATGGTGACGTCCTTACTTACTTGTTAAGTTATATTGGTGAATGACAAAGTCATTTGATTAATTGAGACAATCATGAAAATTGATTGTGCCTCCCACCAAACACGAATGCAACCATCTCGTTTAAAGTCGCTGACACACAACTGGCAAGACCAGCAGAAGATGCTGAAGAAATCCTTCTTGTCTAGCTGCAGTTACAAACAACGTCGAGACACAATTAAAAGGCGACAGCAAATAACCGAGCTACGGCGACGAGACACAAGCCTGTAAGTATCCATTCAGTCACCTCAAGACATTCAAATCATCCTAATGCACGTTTAGAAATAGTACCAAACAGCTTAGGCAATCGAATCAGGCACCTGTTGTGGGGCACTGCCACGGCAAAGCGTTGAACATTTTTGATCAAATCCGGTGCCCGGGTTAGAGTAATTGCCATCTGATCTGAAAAGCACTGCCTTATAGTCTTCTATCTACAGCTGCAAGCCGCAAACAATTCCCAGCCAACTAAGTGGGTCACAATCTGTGCACAAACAATCCGGATCTAGGGCTACGGCTTCCCATATGTTTTACAGTTCCTGGTGTTCTGGGACCAATAATTGGTGCCGATTTCCTGTCTCCGATTGGTCTCCTAGTAAATGTGACACATCGCAAGATCGTTGTCTGTACACAAAACTCAATATTTACGATGAAATTTTGATTCAGTCAATTCAACTAGACTTCGCTCTGCGTCACCCGAAATTAGGCGGCGCGAACTGCACTACACGGTGGCCCTGATGACCCACGAATGTATTTATATGGTGACAAAGGATCAGCTAACACGTACTAAGACCAGACGACGTGCACCTGATATACTAGGAGCAACTAAAGTATCGTTTCCGCATACTGGCCGTCTCGGCATAGTTCACCCTTCCACAATGCCTTCATCGGTCCCGTTACACTTGCGGATTGCATCAGTATGCCAGTTTGCCACTCCGAACATCGAGTCCGTTAGATGTGTCAACTGGAAGCTCTAAGCTGCCTTAGAGTATTGGTGTTTCGCAACTGCCAATGCGAGAGTTGCCCTCACCGATTTGATCTCACGACTGCGATGAAATCAGCGTCAAGTACCAATATGCGTGCACAACAGCCACATATGCTGACGGCTTTGACAGCCTCACGCAAATAAACTGTCGTCTGCTGTCGCCTCTCCTCTCCCTGTGCTGTCGTCGTGAAGGTTTGCTAACTAGCAGGTGGTAACTGCGACAAATCACGCTACTGACTCGTAATTTCCTTCCAACTTCCACAACCCTCTTTTCTGTCCACTGACCACCAGTAAACTAAACTATTGCTACCTTATTGAGGACCTGCTTGCGTGGACTAACAATCCGATTTCTTACGTCTTGCTGGATGACGAGAAATCAAGGTGGTCGGACAGTGTCTCCTCGTATTTCTTAATTACAATAGGAACGGCACAATTGGGAGACATTTTTCACGATCTCCATTACCAATTTAACACAGGGGAATTGCTGAAATTGTGTGCACACTGCGACGTGAGAAACAATCCATCATCACGCCACAACCCGCAAACGAATGAAGATGTGTGTATAGATGGCGCAGTGCTCATCAACGCACTAAAACCACATGACCACTCAATCCTCCAATGTGAATGATCTAAACTCCTAACACCCTACTCTTACGCAAATATTGCATTTCAGGGCTTCGGTACGCCACTACAGAAGATGCGGATATAGTAGAGATCTGCTGGTACAACCGCTGCTGGCGTGACTTGGGACGAAAGTGTCCAATTCCATTTGCGCGTTCCTTACAAACGAGTCCATTATGAAAAGTCACAAATTGTGATCTTTTCGACAGTAAGGTGCAAGCGAATCAAGCACACGCATTTCACAAACGCAATCAAAGTCCATGGTACGCAGCGACCAAATACCGACAAACTACCACAGTAATTCAAACACAAAGACACTTGGACACAAGAGAGCATTTAATGTACAGGTAAACCAACACATTGCACAAAATGCGACGGCAGTGCCTGGACGCAGTAACTTAGTCGATTGAGAGTACAGTCAAAAAAGCCAGTGCAGGGGCATCCCAGTCTGATAAAACAGCAATGTTTAAGGGGACAATATTAGCGAAGGACGGATGAGTAGATGGATTGAGAGGACGACCAGGCACCGATGAAAGGCTTGGCGAACGAATGCATGCGCGCACGTTTCAACGTCTAAAACGACCACGACCGGCATTTCGCGAGAATCCACGATTGCGTACTGGAGCGTCCACATATAAAGAGTTATCGTTGCGGCGTTCTTGCTGCGCCCGAATCAGGGCACGAGCCTGGGCTAGGTACTGCTGGTAGCGTTGCGACTGTATATTGTTACTTGTCTGAACGGTTAACCCAACCGCGTTTCTTCCACGAACTTGTACCTGACGGCCGAGTTCTACAAGGTATAGTTATGCAATTACCTTGTTCTAGATGAACGCAACAAATTTCAATGTGGACCACTTACGCCGATTGTTAAATTGGTTTCCGCGCCATGTCCTGGATCTGGCCGTCTGGGTGCGGGTAAACTGCTGTTGCTGGAAGTTGCCGTTAGTATTGTTAGTTCTTGTTGATTGACGGGTATTTGTAAACCTTATCTGTTGGGCCTGCTGCTGGCGTCGACTAATGGCTTCTTGGCGACGGCGTTGTCGCTGATAGATCTGCTGATTCACCGCCAAGATTCTTTGTCGAACAGCCAAATTGCGCATCCTGGGAGGCTGATTTCTGCCGCCGGCTACATAGGGGTTACGGAAGTGGTAAAGGTCTCCATATAGTTGGCAAGCAGCGAGAATATTGGTTTTGGGAGCAGGAGCGAGCCGAGCCCCTTCCTATCCTATCACCATACTGCCAGCAAGAGATGCCAAGACCGCGGTATGATTGGCCGAATTGGGTTAAGGCCCATGTTTAGTAAGATTTCAACACATTCGGCAATCTGCTCAGCCAAGGACTGAATAAATGTTGAGGAGAGTAACTTAAAGTCCACAATTAAGAGCCAATCTGATACTTGACGAAGATGCTGTGCCTCAGCCATACACGGCTCACAACGACACCACATTTAAACCGACAATTGTCAATCGGTGTCGTGAGTTCATATTGACGACAGAGGCGAGCAACGTCGAAGGAGCTGAAACAGCAGTTTGGCAACCAGAACACCGAGAATCGTTCCACACACCGTAGGGTCGCTGACATCGAAGGTAAACACGCGAATTGTTCAGCACCAACCACCGCCAGTTTTTGGCACAAGTTCTACCCGGTAACAATAAACGCAACGCCAGCAAATTCGACAAAGACTCGAACAAAAGGGCCACATCTGCATGTACACCTCCCCCGCTGCCTTCAACTGCGCGATTTTTTGGCGCAAATGCCAAGTTCCTTACAGATATTGATGGCGGTCAAATATGGTGTGAAGGCAGTACCCAGCCGCATGAATTTGTTCGACATCACGTCTACGATGCAACAAATTGCTTATTTAAAATATTTACACGACTCTGAGATTGCTATCCAATGCAGCTATAGGAGGCATCGACCAAACACTCCTGCCTGTGGAATACAAAAACACAAGGATTAACGCATAAAGATAATAACTAAGTCTTTAAAGACGTGATAAACCCGATTATTGAAGAAAATTGGGGGAGACATGCCTCCAATTCGGCGGTTGTTTCGACTAAGAACTCCAGACGGCGCGACCAACGCCGCAGCGTCCGCAGCAACCTTGGCTGCAATTGCGGCTGTCCGACGAGCTTTCTGGAAAATCGCGAGTGCAGCAGACGACTGACGCGATTTCATCGGTCTAGCGAGTGAAGCTCGAAGTCCAGCAGTTCGCTTCACTCCCAACCCACGTACACGAGCCCTGGGTTTTCCGGCACCTAGCTTTTGATTTTTTCTGTTGAGCTTGATAATTTCATCTAAATATGGGAATATTAGTGTGGAAATGGGGCATGGATACGATTGACACGACACCAAGTGAGTGTAAACACGCAACCGAAAACCTTAATTATACTTCGATACTCAAAAAGCAACCTTAAAACTAACAACACACGAAAACAAAAAGAATGAAACCCGTTAGTAAGCAAGACGAAGGAAAACATACCTAAGCTCATGTCAATTTTGCTATCTGACTCCATTTTCGCAAGACCAACAAAGAGAACGAATGCTAAGCAAAACTGGTCACAGGAGCTTTAATCGGGACGTATCACCCAATGATAAGTAGCTATTCTGCTGTGTAATGCTCGCGTTAAGTATGAGGGCCAAGAAAATGTCGGAAGAATTAAAACAATTTTTTTCATATTATCCCATCTGTTCATTTTCAGAAAAGGTTGAAAACTACCAATTATATTCTACAATAATTAAAAACATAAATTTACTGTGCAGATGTGGCTTTTCAATAGCCTAGTTTTGAGTTAAATTAACTACGTAGTAACATCACAAACCAAAGATAATATCATAAACTAATATAAGGATACGTATGAGAAATTTATTTCAACTAAGAGTTTTTTTTATGCAAGCATGTGACGTTTCTTGGTTTGTAAAAATTCCTAAATTATTTAGGACGTTTAATACGGCTTACTTTCGGAAATATGCTATCAAAAGTTAACTGCTTCGTACAATCTCCTCAGAAAACCACAAAACAATTATCATAACTACTGTAATTTTTTTCACTTTGTCAAGTATTTTTGGAAACTATGATAGCACTTTAAAAAAGTAAAGTTCATATTATTCTTATGGTTTTTAGTCTATTTATCTTTGACTCCCGACGTGGTCTAATTGGAAACAGTGTGATAAACACTGTCTCCACATGAAGAGGGTCTACTTTGTTTTTTATTACCTCAACCTCCACAAAAGTCGAGAAATTTTTCAAGCAGCAACGAAAAATTGCTTGCACTCCCATGCTTTTTTGTTACCTAAGTATTTAATAGGATAATGGAATTTGTAAGTCAACGAATTAACATGGTTTCATGTTTCAAACCAGGTGAGAGACGAACGTGCTTATTAACTTAGAGTGATTTCTTAGTGTACAAGGCATAGGTGACACAGATCATAGGCGTGAAAATGTTTGGCAGTTAATACATGCACGATAAATACCAATGGTTTCAGGCATGAAATAAAAAACTCAGAAATCTCATGAGATTGCCAATAATAGAATCAAACCAGGAAATCGCCGTGAATCTCGTTGCTTCAAACTCGCTAATCAAATCACTCCATTCTCCGAAAAATATTCCCCCTTTCCAGCATGTCGACACCCCTGCGGATCTTTTACTTCCCATTATTCGCATAAGCATTTATCTTGGATTATTCCCACTCGTAGGTCTTGATGTTAGCTCATCTACGGCTCACACTTCTGAGGTATAAATATATACGCGCAAACGCCACATACGACACAATGACATCAATATGGTTGGTCTCTTTCTTCATCGCGGGTAGCAGGGAAGCATAATCTGACTAGAATTTTTTCATTGGCCTCGACATGGTTCAGGTCCACATGCCGGGGCCCAGAACAAAGTATATCGACAGTTAAGCTTGTTCATCAAACGAAGTTATTAATTAAAAATAAACTCAGGCTTTACAAACCCACAAGCAGCTGCCTGCTGTGGCTAAACCATTGAAAAATTGCGAACACATGTGTATTTGTAGACTGATCGTTCAGTAATGCCGTCCGTATGACTTTCAGGCAAGAAAAGAGCGGTATCAGTGACTACAAGGCAAGTGGCATTGTTCAGGAAGAAGGGTGTTAGTGTTTCATATTCAGGGCTGCTGAAGGTTCCTCATGACGCTGGCACTCTGCCGGGCCAACTCGACGGCTGACATGCCGGCATAGGTGGTGTAGGGGGTCTTAGTAAGGAAAATGTTGGATTCCGTGGTGCACGTTGAATAGGGACTCTGTGGATCCTCAATGGGTGCGATAAATTCACTTGGAATGAAGCAGAAGACCTGCAAAAGTGCGATCAGTGTGTTCAGTCACTTTGTAAATAAGACAGCATATTTGAACAATGACTTACTTGATCATCAGCGCAGATCTTGAGATTTCTTGGTGGATTGGTAATGACCACACGGAAACCACGACGATCCAAACGGTAGATGCCAAGGCAGAGAATGCGCCAACACATCAGTGCGTGGGTGAACACGTCCTTGTAGTGGAGTGTGCGCTACAGAGATTGCAGGAAGCCTTTATTTATTCTACTTCTCAAGACCTCTAACCATGCAATATCAACAGATTGCTATTGGATGCTTTGCCAAGACATTACCCTAGCTGGTCGGGCGAAAAGTGTTCGAAAAGGCGGATCACACATCTTATGCAGAGCTACCCTCACTCCAGTTGTCCTTGTCGTGGAGTTCGGATGACCTCTTTGGAACCCTGTAAAAGCCGAAGGGCAAATGGAAATACAATTCAAAATTGCCTTTCCTTGCTAAACCACTCATTAAGAACGCCAGAAGTTACCGTTTCGTTGGAGATTCACCGATTCCAGATCTTCAACGGCTATTCCAAAGAGGAGAACACGCAGGAACCGAAAAACCGCCCCACTGAAATATAACTAGGCAACAGAGACAACAGGACAGTTTGTGAGTTTACAAAACATCAATTGGTATCATAAAGTCAATTTGACATGAATATCTGACCAATAGAAATTGACTGAACTAGCGCATCTTTTAAATTGGCTTATTTGTGTTAGCATCAAACTTACAGAACTGATGGAGCTGTAAAGAAGAGTATTGCTGAAGATTATTCCTCTAGCGAAGGATTCTTGAAAACGCAGAGGCAGCTTGAAATCTAGGTGATGCGATTCTGCTGAACTGAAGTGGTGAGCATTCTGTTCGTAGTCTATTGAGAAGGACAAATTGTTTTAATGAGGGAAATTTACCAAACACTGACGCCATTATGACTCTTTTTTATGTGTGACTTAGTGATTTGTGCACCAACCAGTAAGACTATAGCAAACCTCCTATTGGTTGTTAGAAAATTAACCTACGGAGTTCTGTTGTCATGTGGATAGGCGGGGTTGATTGCTCAATCAGTGAGCGAATGGTCATGGCACTGAATAGGGTGTTTTTGTCCCTCAAGCATTGGTCGATTTGATCCTCATTCGCTGATTCGCCGAGAATGGTACATGCTGAACAATGCTTCAGTCGAACAGCATGTAAATCATTCAGACTACACGGACTTCCCTAGAAGGATAAGCAAAAAATTAGACGAGAGTCAACCAAAAATGAAGATCCAAATGATGTTTGCTCACCTGAACAAGAAAGACGTGTGGTATGTTCTTGATCTTTGCCCATTCCTCCTCGGTAATGACACTTGTATCACCGAGGATGACAATGTCACGCACCTCCATCCAATGAAATCGCAGGGGCATGACAAAACTCTTCAGGTTCAGGCTCCCACCCGCTAGTGGACCGACGATGCAGAGCACGTAGTGTTCCTTGAAATGGTACTTCATGGCCTCAGTTGGGGTCTGAAATCAAAACCCTCGAGAATGCATGCATATACAATTTTTTTCGTTAAAATTTGTGTTAGTAAATTCAGCCAATTCGATTTCACCTGGGCGTCCAATAGCGTGCTAGAATGACTGGCCAATCGGATTCGCATGGTACCAAAATGATTTAAAACATGCTAGACAATGATTTCACGCCCCAAAAGACAATCAAGCGATCTAGGTATGTGAAACTCAGCTGAACACAAACCGCTGTTATTTTGTGATTCGAAAGCAAACTGAGCTAGAAAATATCAGTTCGACTTCTCAAATTTGGACTTGGCGAAATAATGAGCTTACCAATTTTACAGATTCGATTGGTATGTCAGGCACCCAATGAAAACAGCCCGTGCTGTCGACATACTTCGGATTGTACAGCCGATGTGGCGGCAGAAAGTAGTCGGTGGAATTTGACTTGGTAGAGTGCTGTCGAAAGAGGCCCCTCACCAGTTGACCACTTTTGATGCTCGTGAGCGTCTGGGCTGGTGCCACGGTGAACCGCGAGAAGGTTTCCGCCTTTGAATTGTGACTTTTCCCCACCGTAAACCCTCCAGTAAAACAGTTCACGGGAGATTCTGTGCCGCCGCCGCCTCCGCCGCCGCCTTCAAAATCGAAGCTGGCTGGCGTTTTTGACCCCGCAGTTGGACTTGCCTGTGCATCTTGGCCATCATTCAAAAAGTGCACTGATTGCTCTTCTCTAGATGAGGAATATGCATGATGGTTTATTGACCAATCAGAATGAACAAGAGTCAATCGACCAATCAGAAGACAGTATTTCGCCATAAGATTCTTTTTACACTTAACAGATTTCAAGGTTTTGCACCTAAAATTGCCGCTTTTTGAGGAATTACAATTACAACCTTTCACTTAAAGAGGCCATTAATTTATTTAGCTCACAACAAATCTTAAGATAACCTTAGGGACAGCTAACGTCGAAGTAATTACGCTGTCTTTCCAGAAAGTGTGAATTCTGGCCAAAACTCGCTGCTATTTCGATTTGTGAAACGGTTAACCATCAGACAACACTTACTCGTCTTCTGCAAGTCTGGACTCAGATTCGGCGTCACTAAATTTGCGTTCTTTTTCTAAAAGTCAACGAACATAACTTACTTCTTGCTAAATAGCTGGTCCAATAAGGACAATAAAGTCTTTCTTGCTAGATTTTTCGCAATGTTTAAGCGCCCGCGATAATTGGTTAAAGGGTTGGTATGCATGGTAGACACCTGTTTGCAGGATAGCTAAGGCTTCTCTAGATAGATGACTTTGAAATTTGTCAAAATCTTTTGAATCACGCAAAAACGTCGATATAACTGCCAAATAAACGCAAACAAAAACTATTTGAAATTAAGAGAATTGTTTTTGCATACCTTTTTTAAGTCCTGAAGCCTGAATGAAGAATTGAAGCCGAGTTGGACACTGGCATGTCGCTCCAGTTATGTGAGCCTTACACGTGGTGCAGTAATTTCGCATGCTACAAAGAAAAAACTTTAACCAGTAATCGATACCAAAAATCAATAATTTGATGCAACCGAAGATCGAATAATCGAAAATGAAATACCAAAATTTTTTTGTTGAAATTAGATCTGTCTTTTGTAAAAAACCTCACCGATTTACAACCGTGGAATTGGTTGCTATGACAATGGCCTTGGTTGTTAGGGCGTCGATCGATAAGTCGCGATAGCCTGCGGGATTGATTATAATGCACGGTTTCTCGGGTTCTGTGCAGTAAAGCGCACACAGCACAATGCCCCACTTCTCATAAGCGAATCTAAGCAAAATGACAAAATTATGCACGACTCTTAAAGCTTATACGTAATTGGCTGGAACGAAGGTTACTATGGTATTTGTGTAAAAGTGTTAATCGGGCGGCAATTACAGAGTGAAAATTTTGGTGCACCTAAGAAAAAACATTTGATTTGTGCCAGTTCATCAAGCTTAGACCATAATAGTTTACAAAAGATTTTAATGTCGAAGTAATTTTCAAGCATCCATTTGTAATCATCAACAAACAAATGCAGCGCCATTTTTAAAAACCGGAATTACTTTTTTGCCAGATCGATTGTTCGTCTGATCTCAACTCACAGTGTTAATTCTTGTGCGCTGAGGTTGTGAAATTCGTAACTCAGGCTAACATCGTAAATCTCCATGGATACACCGTACTCGTAATTCTGTCTCCACTTCTCTCTTTGCATCTGAAAAATAAAGTGAATGAAGCGTGGGCATTTGGTGTTAAATCTTTAGAAATAACCCGTTTTAATTGGTTTAGGCAATACACTCGGCCTGTTGCACTCTATATACCTGCCGAGCGAAATCGATTTTCTCGACTGTGGCACAAAAACCGAGAACTAACCTGCTTCCCTTGATTTTTGACCCGATGTCCGTTGAGGAGGTTAAGTATGATCGTGGAAAAGCCGGGAGCAAGACAATTCAGTGCCATAAGACCCAGTTTTAATTCGTCCATGCAGATGACCATGTCCTTGTTCCGACACGTCCATCGGGGGAAGTTGTGCAGAAGACACTAAAATTACACCAACAGTTGTTGAGTTGGATAAGTACACTTTACTTTAAAAAACCATTCAGCAGCATCTCACCTTATTTTTGAAGTGATGCAATTGGACCAGAACACGAATGCGTTGGCTGTGTGCCTTCAACGCGATTGCTTGCATGATGTTAGCGCCGTCTTCGTCGCTGCTCTTGCTGGAATTTGGCGTCGCGAGAACCAACGCACCCTGAGAGCTGCGCAAACAGATTCGGGCCAGATCCTGCGGATCTGCAGGCGTTCCCTGGTAGTACTTGACCCAGGCATTGTACTTCGTCAAGATGGCGCGCATCGCTAGGTCAATGGGTGAGCTACAACAAAGGCAACATCTGATTGGGTGGTTGGCGGAGAAGCACGATCCACGGCAAATTCCGAAGTAAAACACTTCTCCGCTTAAGGGCCCGCGTATAATTTGAGTTCAGCTCGATGCAAACAAAGATTTCAAGGTGAAATCCACGATTATGGATTTTCCATTGTCTTGCTTAATTGGCTAATTTTAAGTGCCGATTATGAATGACTGATGCCATGGTCACAAAAGCACCAACAAAATTGCGCACAAAAAAAAACCACAGCGATGATTTAAACAAAATATACTAAGACGCATGGGCCATCGGTGGATGCCTCGATTTTACGTGTAAACTTGTCGAGATTTATTTTTAAATGTGGTGTAAACGCTGGCGCCACCGTGACGGATTTTAATCATCGTTACAATTTACCGAACACCAGGTTTGTGTGTGCATATTTGTACTGCGTTGATAATGTTAGACGGGGAACAGCTGCGACACAACAAGTTAGTAAAACAGTAGATAAATGCACTAAAGCAAACAAAATCAGCATTTCTAGCCTCACGATTCCATAAAGCACTATGAGCAAACGAAATTTGATAATTAACTCCTAATTTAGTGTATATTACTGATCGTTTCTGTGAAAATGTAACTTTGCTTGATACCTATAACATTACCACACCTATTACCAACATTTAACATCTATGAGTCAATTGACATCCTATTGGTCAGCTCTTAAACCAATGAGAGGTGGAGGTCAAGTTTGAATGATATGGCTAATGGATAGTCGTCTTACACTCTGAGAATGACCATGTTGACGAGCCGACGACGTGACGCGTGTTCGATGTGGAAGAAGCCCCGAAGAACTGCGTTGAGGCTGAAGTTGTTGAAGTTCCCGCAAACGACAACGTGTCTGAAAAAAACAATCGTGCTTATTTCGTGGGCATCGCTTAAAATGCGGTGTTTTAACGCATTTTGAAGGAATTCTGTCAACGTTAGTGGCTATTTTGTCTTGGCGGTTTGTTGGCAACAAATTTGGTGGATTCTGTATTAAACTGCACACAAGATAACATAGGATTAGTTTAATGATAGATACAAAAAGATGAAGTCACCTACGATGCTGATAATGATGACAGGAAATCGTGTTTGTTTAAGCTCAAAGAATGCACAATTTATGACGTTGTTTGAATAAATTGGAAATCTGCATCAGATTTGAAGTGGATGTTTGGTATCAAAACAAGTATGTTCTTATTTCCTTCTCGAAAAGCAAAATGAGTCTTTTGCCTAGTCCCTACTGATTGAATTTGACGAAAATCGTAGTAGTGAGTAGACAGAACAAGGACTCTATAACCGCGGCACCAAAAAACCACCCAGTTAAACAAAAAATGTTTATGATCCACAAGATGTGTTTTGACGAACCATAAATGTCGCAGGGTACAAAGTCTGCGTATAAAATTTGTCCACGAACACAGCCACACAGTGGTGGTAGGTGGATGACTCTTTTGAAATACTTTCGCACCACTAACACTTGTCTGTAGAGGCAGTAACGCTGATTGTCCCAGTGGCATTCAGCAACTTTTCAAATGCAGCCTGTCCTATTCGTGACTTCATAATTAAAATCAACCAATCCGAAGTTTTCGTGCGTGCACGAACAACACTGCCTGTCAATAATTTTAATTGGCGCATTGATTTCGAAGCAAAAAGATGGTGGTCGCGACAAAAGATGACAACTTTCGTGATTTTGATAATTTTTAAAATCTCCAACAGAACGTTTCGGCCTGATTAAAATGTCACAGAACAAAAAATATTGTCATGTGCACTTACTGGTGTCCAGCTAGAGCCTGGTAAGATTCCGTCTTTGCACGCCTTGACGACAAATTTCGGAATATTTCTGGCACGAAAACTGCAAAAATGCCCTAAAGGAAAATTGCTTAGTAAACGTTTCGTGCTTTAATAAAACAGCTCGAAAAAAAATAATAAAAGCAATCCACCTCTCAATTAAATCGATTTTCCGATCTCTATGTTTAATTTTTGTCTATTTTCAGTGGGGCTTGAATACCACGGAAAACATACATGATTGTGATTGGTTGATTTGAAATTTTTTATTTTAACTCTTAGCTATTGGTCAGTCATGTTAAATCAGGGTAACGGATGCCTTTCATTAAAACAGAAAAGAAGTGGCGCGTAGCTCATGACCCATTAAACAACAGACAATTTGATGATTGTTTCCATTAGGAGAAGGCAAATTAAACCGAAATCTCGTTGTCAGTTAGCGTGGCCCGAAAACATTTTTTAGCACATTGTCAACAACTGGGGCAGTAATTTTGTAAAACGTGCCCATTTTTGGATTTCGGCAAAATGTACACCTGTAGCCAGACATACCATTGCGACAGGGATGAACACACAAATGTACAGCCGGCCAAGTATGGTCACGGGGTAGAAATCACCAAACCCCACGGTTGACATGGTAACCATGAGGAAGTAACAGCAGTCCAGATAACTCCAACTTAATGCTTTGTGGTCCGGCTTCCAGAAATCGCCGATATGCACGATCTAAATAAGAGTTGTTGGAAAAGTTTAGATTTATTCTCGATTTTAAACTCTTTTGTTCATTGCCGTTGATCCAGGGGAATGGTGACTTCGGGGTACCACTAGCTCCACGCCTATTGGCTGATGATTGTCATGATCTTATAATGAAAAACTTTCATAACTATAGAATTCCATTTAAATGGAGACGTCACTTATTAATAAATATGCAAATTAAACAGATAGAAGATATTTTACTATCAGAGAATCTGCACTAATGATGTAAAGTTGGTGGGTGTTTAAGTGGAGCGTGAAGTGAACTTACTAAGTGAATTAATCCACCTGCCAGCATCCACATTGCAAACATTGTGAAGAATATGTCGACGGTTTGAATGACATGATTGGACGATAAGATACCCAGGTAACTCAGCACTTCACCGAAGTTGAAAATGTTCAGCGCTCGCAGAAATCCAAGATCTAGACACGAAGTAATTATTTTCAAGTGAAGTGTGCATTATCGAGCGACTAGATGCCTTACTCTTGATGTCAAATATGTAAATGTTTAATGGAACGTCAAGGCCCACAAGGAATTCATTAGTCAACCCAAATACATTTGGGATTTTAACCACTTTAATCGCTGATCTTTAGCCCAGAGTGTGTTAAAATGTCAAATTCTTGTGATATCTGAAAAGTAAACAATCTTATGTATCTGCGTCAAGCTTGTTTGGTTATCATGCGATCGTTATGTACGTGAAATTTAAAACACTGCCTATTCCTCGCGTATACTGTAGACACATTAAGGCGTCAACGAATCCCGTGACTACGTCATTGTAAACCAGCGTTGTTTTATATTTCCCACGACAAAGCGAAATGACTTGAAAACTTCGAATCATTAAGAGTTAGGCGAAGGCATGAAATTTTTTTGAATATGTGTTTATTTTTTTGAAATCCGATGATCAGCAGAAAAGCAACTTATGTAACGACCAATAGAATCGCACCATTTGTCAGTCTCGTGACGAGGACCTATAATCGATAAGCAGGGATTCAAATACCACACGTCACTTTTTAAGCGCCAGTAATTGGATGACACCTTGTTTTGGTGCCTGCCTATTTGTTAATCGCTTTGGTAGAGGGGCCAGAAAGTTCTCAAGTTAGCAAAACGTACCGAGGTGATATCTTGGTTGGAAGGCAGCAACAAAGGCACCGCATATTGTGATCACGTCGATTATCGAGGTGATCTTGAAGAGGAATTTGTGCTTTTCCACAGCTGCACCTAGCTGAAAGCAGAAGTTTTCAAGCATGTCAGTTCTGCTCATTCTTGGAATTCATCATTTTGCCAAAACTAGTCAAACATAAACCAAAACCCTAGACTTAGAAAGTCAAAAGTCTCTCGAAAATGGCACTGCCTGCATCATTCTCCTCTCATAATTCTGGCTATTCGACACATGTTCAGCGATATGCTTGTTTGGTAATTTCCGGTGTACACAGCCGGCGTGCAATCACTACGTTGCCGGAAACTGCTTTTACTTTAGTTCTTAATGAAGATGGCGCCAAAATCGTACCGGTTACACCTAGCTGCTGTATGTGTTACGTTAACGTTAAATTTGCGTTATAAACACACTGGTTAGACATATTAACATAAAGAATGCGGTGTAATTAATTGGAGTGCTTTCACTTATCTAGGCTGCTAGCGACAAACAAATAGGGTGCAAATAGATAGGAGCATTTACGTGGGAATTTAAATTTTCCGGCCGTGAGCAGGACCGATATAAACAAACAAGGCTTGGATTCCTTGCTATTAGTGGTTGGAATTTAGCTAACGCATTGTAGTTGAAACTCACTCGAAGAATGAAATAGACAAGGAAGTATGAGTGGATGACTAGATCACTGTAGTTCAAGATTTTCAGTCCAGGCGTCAAACAGAGACCCTCGATAACCAATGGTGGTCGACCTTGAAGTAGCCTATTAGCATGAAGTGTATAATGATCAGGTTCACTTTAAGTATGAAGAACATATTCCGAAACGCTCGACTTACTCAATGACTTCGGGCAAGGTTTCAATCATGTAGAGGCTAAATAGAACAAACAATATTCATTGATCTGATCGTTTAATTTAAATCAATTCGTGAGTCATATGGACATTATCACGTTGTAAACTCACTAAATAGTGCCAATTATGTAGATCACCCAACTTATTGTGCACAGAAGGACGTAGACTACAAGCTAAAATTCAAAGACAGATCCTTAGTGCACGAAATTATTAATTTGGCAAACCTGGGAATGAACCAATCAGGATCAAGCCCAACAAAAGAGCAAACTCAACCCTAAAATATGAACCAATCAGAGGTTGAACATATACAAGTTTAAACAATTTTTTTTTAAAACAAACCAATCTCCATCCTGTAAAGCGCTGGGTGTCGCAAATAACCAACCAATAAACGTGTGTCGAAACTCATGGTTAAAAACATAGATGTTTGCAATACTCTGAATCAAAAATTGCAATGTACTGGAGTATAATTACCTCGCCATGTATTGTTATAGTGCCGAATTATACTGAAGCTAGTGAATGGTAGATCTGCAACTAATGATCAAGATTTCCTCAAATCACACTGGACTGTGAATTTTCCTAGCATATAACCAAGGATGCTCTGATAGGTTGTCATGACCTTGAGCTAGCAGATATATCGATCGGTAACATTACCATGAAGCGCCCCGTTGGGTAGGAAACCGACGTCATTTTTTCGCAGTAGATCCGAATTCTTAAACCAATTTGTCCACGTCCGCCCGTGAGACACTCGGACAGCCTCAAACGATGGTGACCTTCAGTTTTGTGGTACCGACAGAGGGGCTTGAATTTCTCAGTTACTCCGCGATGCTTGCCCGCAGTCTCTTCCGCGATGCTAGTCGTTGTCTCCTGCGTCCCCGTCGTGCCGCTCTCCTTGGCATTCGATCTTTTCCCGTCACTAACGTCGTTCAGCTCTGTTTGCATGGGCAGTTGCGTTGACAAGTCGAAATTCACCATTGGACTTGTCAGTGCGTAGTCGTAGAAGACATTTAATTGACTGTCCTCCAGCCACTGACTCGACTTCTGCTGGAACCGAAGTGCAGCGGAGTCGTCGTCGTTGAATTCAAATTCGTGCTCTGTGTCGGTGTAGGGATTCTGATCAACACCACCGAAGATGCTAGGATAGGCGTGGTTCACCGATTCATGTCGCGGAGTAAATCTCTTCCAGACGTGTCGGACGAAGAGGAGAATGATGTTGGCAAGGTAGATTCCCCCGCTTAGAGCCAGAGGGAACCACCATGCTAGCGTGGAACTGGGACAGTCGAAGATCCAGTGGGGACGTGGCGGTTCTGTTGGGACGAGATTGGTCACTGGAGGGGGAGAGGAGGGCAGTGGCACCGTTGTCGCGTTCGACATGTGCAACTGGGCGGCTATCAGGTTCTCTTTCTCGCTCCAACTCTCTCGCTCTCTCGCTCTCTCTCTGTGCACGCACGAGTCTGCGTGCACACAACAGCGAGCGGACTTAGGCTGACTGGCCAACCAAATCACGCGGCTGGTTTGGTACCTGTCGTGTGCGCTCGAATTGGGCTTTCAGTTAGGTCTATCAGTCATCGGCGTCTTCTGAACAAACAGATTCCGATTGTTTATTTGCTGAAAAACCAAATACCTCTCTAAACACACACACACAAAGGTGATTTGTGCAGGTTGCATTGCTTTAAACCACAAAGCTAATCAATTGCCATTTTTAAAATGCACAGATTACAAACCAGCCACTTTTAATTAGCCATGGTTACCGGGCTTCGCGTCATTCGGTTGAATTCGCCTGCACCCACTGTGTTTTAATACCTGAAAGTGGGGTATACTAGTGTGATTTTTACTCAGAAGGGGTACACACGATGCATATGCCTATGAAAAGGAGTAGAAAAAGCATCCTCATCAGCGGAAAATGAGGATGAATGTTATGCATTCGTAGAAAAGTGTTTCATTTAAGCTACAAGGAGTATTTGAGAATGACTGGTCATTTTAACATTTGAAATATAAACAACCATGGCACAACACTGGGTTTGGAAAAGCCGCCATCAACACAGCAATGAATCATCAGGATTAATGGCGACAATTTTAACGCAAGTGACGAGAAATTTACCACCCTCCAACGAGGAGAACTCATGATTCCCCCATTATGCCCACGTTATACCCACATTTCACGCTAATTTGCAGACGAGTTATTGAGTATCTTCTATCTGTTCACATTTTTTATGCTTGTTAAATTTCACCTTGTCCAGAGCAGGCTGCGAACGCGAAGAGGTGTAACCCGCTGTGGATGGTACCACGTCGGCTGATTCATACTGGCCACCTCGTGCTCTCATCCCATTGGCCCACTCCCACTTTGAGTGAGCTGTTTGTTTTAGTGGCTGACACGCGAGCCAATCACACATGCAAATGAGTGTTTTGCACGTGTTTCAAAACGAATTGGCTCTGGGCATTTTTTTAGTAATTTTACTACACACGCTTATTTGCATCGTTGCCCAAATTAACTTGCATTCTAGGCGCTTTAGTCCGCTATCAGCGGACGCCAATGTGTGAAAGCTTCACCTAACGGGTTTACCACAAATAGCCCCACTCTCACTTTTATTTGATTGCCGTTTACAAGAGTGATTCCCCCAGAAACAACTAATAAAAGCCACCTCAAATCCTAGGATCTCCTACTTCAAGCCACAAGTAACGGATCCGTTGCTGAGGACAATCATAAGTTGCTCACCTTACATTTGGACCTGAGGCGACTGTTCAAACTTATTTGTACAGTAGCTGATGCTCAGTGATCAGTTGGCAGTTCAATCTTGTTGACACAACTACTAATCTTTCTGACACAGCCTAATGCAAACCCTCTGACCAAGTCACACCCTGTTGCGACAGAAAGTCCCCCAAAAACATCCAGTGTTAGACGTCTTGATCTGACTAACTCGTAGCAACTAACACAGGATCTAACCACATGTACCGCCCTGTCGTAACTCAACCTACCGACAGCTCTGATGCAGCCCTAATAAGTCCGGTAACTAAAGACCCTGTGGTAATTACAGAGCCCACTATAATGTCAAAGTTCCCGACCGACACCTCTTTCCACAGATCCGGGACTCTTGCTTCGGTTTGGACTTTGCCAAGGTCTTCTCAAGACTAGACCATATCAGAACTTATCATCAGATACCTGTGACCTCCAAAGACCCTTAAAAATCTTTTCGTGAAGCACAGTGTTGAGTTTTGTGCAGATTATATCAGATCCCTTCCTGGGAAGGTAGCAACAATTTGGCGTTTCCGCTGCCAAAATCACACTGTACACTGCGTCGTTTTCTTAGCTAAATCAACTACTACGCACGGCTTATTCCACGGGTTGATTGAAAAGGCAATTGAAGCAGCGCTTTTAATTGTAAATAATGCTATAACTAGTCCAGCTTTAAAGGGATGCAAAACGTACACGAAAGAGTGCTGTTAATGCACTTTAACGACACAAACCTGACGTCATATCAGTATTTTTTTCCGGAAACTCCAGCTGACTTCGTCATACATAAATATTAACGTTTCGCCTTGACGTGGCACAACTTCGCCATGAACGGTGCCGATTATAAACCCCTTATTTATGCTGTTCAGGCATCAACTGACCATTATTTCCGTCGCTATTTGAGGGATCTTGACAATGCTTTAAACAAACCTCATTTAACTTTTTAAACCTCTGATCGCCGTGCAAAATTCTCATCCTGTCTGCTTTAGTATTTTGACCACGTTCTTCAATGCAGACGTTTTGGTACACATCGAATGGCTTGGTTGAGCGTTTTCACCGTCAAGTAAAACCATCCATTTTGGTAAAATCGCCACCTACAAACTGTTTCGAAGCTCTACTTTTGACAGCGTTGACTGTCTGGAAAACCGTAAGGGAAGACATTAGCTCCACTTCAGCGGAATTTGGTATCGGTCCAGTAACGTGGCCACAACTGCCCGCAACAATGTCAAAATCTCTTATTCATCGTGCGTCGATTAGTTGAAGTAATTCAGGAAAAATAAAACTTGGCACATCCTAGCAAGCATTTATCATTCACTTCTCCACAGATTGTGACGAGAAGAGCTGATACCTCATAAATCGTGATATCGAATCCCTGTTTAAAATGATGAGGTTAAAAGTATCGTAACCAACGATTTTTGGAAAGCATCTATTTGGTATTTACCATTTTCAGGGTTCATTTTAAAGCATTTGGCTACAATGCTGACAAACGGTGCATGATTATGACAGATTCATCACAATTAAAGTCAAAATCTAAAAGAGCTCTCACTTCCACTTTGTTCCACGAAAACTTTGGGATCTGTCAGTTAGCAGACCCCTGCTCTGTGTTTCCGCAAAATGTGAGTAGCATTAATAACTTTCACACCGTAGCCTTTGTGCCACTGTGCTCTTGATAATGTAAGATTTTGTTTGTCCAGGAATTCACATAATTTACATTAAATGTCATCGCAGAGGCGTTCACGAGTACAATATATCGTAACCAAGGAAGTTTCCTGCCAGACGAGCCTTTCCTGCAAGTAAGTACAGATTTTTTGGACCTCTTTGCTGTTTCCTAGACCTGTTTGCCTGCTGACTTTACGGGGATCGACTAGCGTCAGTGTGACCGGAACTGCTGCCCGCGTATTTGTGGAATCGTGTCACCTGTTCACTTCGCCTTGATCTCGATGTATATTTTACACCTCGCTGATGTTGTTGACCATTATCAAAACCATAGAAGAAGTCATCAAATCTCCCCCAATAGATTTGTTCCGTGACCTCTGCGGTGTAAAATGAATATTATATCTGAGAGCAATGTCAAAATCCATGCTTCTGATATGTCGAGTAGATAAGGATTTCGTGGAAGAATTTTGATCTACCAGTCTTAGAGCCGGATTCGATCACATTCACCTACGTCAGTATTCGTATCGATTTCCTCAAGACGCATTTACAACTAACCTACGATGTATATAAAAAAGTTGCACGTAATGCTGAAAGTTTTTTATTTTATGTCTAAACGAATTTCAGCATAGATTGACTTCCTTGAAATTATAATTTTTTTTTCAGATTCCAAAAGACTTGCACTTCTAGTGCTTCACATTCTGTCAACACAAGAGAGCGCTGGTTCTTTTGCTGGTTTGGCCATCGCCGCCAGAATCACTTGTTTTCTGTGTTGGACGCCTGATAGTGTGGCTTATCTGAGCGGTTTCACGCAGGTTGCCTGGAATTCGCTACTCGGCCATTTTTCAATGATCCATAAATACCATCATGCAACTACAGACAAGGGTATAATTAAATAGTGTATTAGCTAATAAACAGTCCTATCATTCGTTCCCAGTCTACTCAATTCACGGGTCGTTAAGGTCCAATAAGTAGCTCGGATAAAAAATAAAGCAAGCAAGATTATAGATTTCCTTACGAATTAAACACAATAATAAAAATATGTAAAGAATATAACAAGCCCATTTGTGAAGTGGGTTGTGTATACAAATGAAAAGTCTAAGGCTTTCGTGCTGTTCAAGAAATAGTGCACAAAGTACATGCATATTTAATGTTTTTTGAGCCAAATATGTGAAGTAACAGCTATTTTAGTTGGTGGTGGTACCAATTTAAGTAATAATACCACCGAATCAGGAACACCAAGTGCTTAATTTAGGTAAATTTACTAGTCTATACATTAATAATTAATCGAAATCTAGAAAAATATTACTTAACCAATGAGTATTATTGACGTTGACAATAATGTTCGAGCAAATTAAGTTTTCAATTTAAAAACAAATGTTTGGTACACACATTTAAAACAAATCAACCCTGAAACCGCATATTACGCATCGTGACATAGTTAACTATTTGGTGAAAAAAGCTAACCCCAATAAATAACCAGATAAAATGACAAAAGGTTTGCTTTGTTATTTTTTGCACGTTGCAAACTGCTTAAATATTTTGGTAAAGTACATAACTTTGTTATACTGTGTAACAATTGCTGTATTAACCTGCGGTAAATTTTTAAACCAAGGTCATTTCATTGAATTCGCTGCAAAATTTTTACTAAATAACCATTTAAAATAGTGCGTTCTCTGCTAATTCGTTTGAATTTTGTTGCGTAACATTGAATAAATCCCTTACAAATTTTTGACTTTAATTAACTTTAGTGTGTGTGCTGATTTTTGTCAAAATTTAATGTTGCATTTTATTGCTCCACTTGCCAATGATAGCCACTATATAATTAAACAGTTACAACGTATCAGTATCTGTAATGATACGTTTGCTAAGCTATTTCTTTCTTCTTATGATATATGGCTTCGAGATTCCATTTCCGCAAATATTATCTTTTACAAGGAATGAGTATGTAGCTTTTACAAAACTTCCAGTTAAATTAAAGTGTTAGTGACCTAATTGTGTTTAGAACGTCGAGTTTGTTTATTTAAAAGTGCTTAATCATATGAAGAATGCAATAATAACATTAAATCGGTATATCTTTGCATTCGTGGCTTTTCGTTTTCGACTTATCTACCTTTGCGAAAACAAATTACCTTTTATAACATCTCCCGCATAGGTTTTGAAATCTCATTGTATTGAGTGGTACAGGATGCAAACATAGATACGTTTATTTGATTTGGTCAAAGTTATCACATTTTACGACAACTTGATTGATTTTAATTACAATCAGTCATAATAATACGGACATACGCTCGATTTCTCACCAATATTTAGACTCCATCTTGTAACTTTCGCTTGAATGTTTACGTGCCTTTTAATATTGAACAGGTTTATAACAGTTTCTCAACTATTTGATAATCTACATAGAATGTTTACACGTGATTGGAATTGGGTGCCTTCACTTTTGTACACTTTTGCAAAAATGACATAGCCGCGAGATATTATGAAATACTAAAAATTTCGATAACTTCTTTTTTCCTATCATCGAACGTGTCTTATTTCAGTAAGCACGGTTTCTCGTGCATGGAAGGTCAGAGATGAACATCGCCAAATGCTGATGTCAACTTGATGTCAACGCGTTCTCACTTCCCTCCAATCAGACGCATATCACTTTGTCTGCCACCTCAGGGTCCTTCGACAGCCATGTCATCACCCCGCAACGTCTACGTCCGTGGCAGGGGCTCATTTACGAGTGGAATTTCTCCAAACCCCGGCAAACCACCTCACGTGATTTTACCGGTTACTCCGACCCCACCACCTTTGCCACCACCGCCGCCGAATCCGCAACTCAAGCCACGCTCTCACTCCCAGCAATGGACCTCGTCGAGGTCGTTTGGCAACAAACTACCTGGTAGGTCTTGTGGACGTTCGTTTTTCTTCAATTCCATCGAAAGTTTGACTTTCTTGATTTCTACAAACACCACGCGGGAGGTGCATTTAAAGAGTGACCTCATCAGTCCTTAAAGGAACCTATTATAGCGCCCTATTTTGGATTTTCACATTCAAAATGACTCGTGGTTGTCCTTCGCAACACCAATGTCTATGTTTTAGGCCTCTTTCTGACTAACAAATGAAAAACGGGTTGTCCGGGAACCACTTCACACAAATCTTCGACATGACGCTGACTAAATTAAAGCCCAAAATGCACAGTTATGTAGGTCTATTGCAGCTTCTCTTGTTCCCACTTGTGATCTGAATGCGATAATGTGTCTGTCTAGATTCGATTGCAAGAAATTAGTTGACCTTTTTGGGATTGCAATTCGACTGCCAGGAACGGCTGGCGAATCGATTCATCAAAGTGTCGTGAATCTTTGAAGTGATTCTTCTGTGGTGTGTTGAAGCGAAAAAAAGGATTTTCGGTTGTAATAAAAGTTTGGTTTGTGCGTTCCAGGCTAAATTTTGCCAACTAATGCCGGGAAAAATCTGATCCGACTGAGGTTCATTTTTTTACATTTTCAAATAATTTTTTGCAGCATTACGACACATTAATGGCACACTCCTTACACTAAAGGCACCTTTATAAAGACGAAAAATCACGGCTGCAATAGGGGTAATTGTGGTAAGCATTTGAAGGTTTTAAGTTTAAGGTATAATGAATAAATGCAGTTTTTTTATGCGGCAAGATTTACTACTACTTGTACTTTTGGGTGATTTTTTTTCAAATTAGGCGTTATTTTGTATCGGTTAGTATTAAATGCGTTCCGAAGGGGTTTTAAGTTTACCAACTGGAAAGTTGGCAAGATTTATTGTACAGTTTGCAAACTCGGAAAAAGGAGATCCTTCCACAAAAACGACCTAATTTTTTGATTTTCATTTTTACTTACTTTTTTATTCCTGCATTTATGACTTTAGTAAAAATTCTGAGACACATGGTTACTAAGACATAATATGAATAATTTAAAATCACAAATGCCTAGATAATCTCGAGTTGACTGACATTTCTTGCGTAGAATTAATGAGGTGCGTAACAACCGGTACTACTCAAGACCGCATTTAAGTAGTATTTCGAGAAGCTAGAATATTTCTGTTCCGCCAATTCTGGGCTTCGGTCAAAAGAAAAGGAACGATCAGAATAATATTCTTATTGGCCGCTCCAAAAGCTATTCCACAATCCGTAATGTCTACTAACTGCATTTGTGAGTAGTAGTGACAGCGCTTCCACAGAAAACTCTTATTCTTTTCAAAAAGTGATTGCAGTAATACATTTTTTACAAAATCTGGACTTGGTTACGAGTTGGAATCGCCACATATTTCCATTTCCCTTAATAGGCGCGAAAGTTAAATCTCTTTGACAGAATTTATCCCCGTAGATGCGAGATTTGATTGGATTGTGGTAATCCTTTGTGATAAAACAATCATGTGCATTTAGTTCATCGTCAGTTTAAACACTGAATGCAAATGTTGGCATTTTAACATATGTTAAGAGATTGCGTTGATTACCTGGCAGGTTTCACGGGTATGAGTTAATTTGCTACTCTGGTTTAAAAATCTGGACACGATTCACTAAAAGTCGACCTTCTGGAGTCGAAATCTTGTAGAAGAACTTGATTGGTCGCAAACTACAATTAGAATTAATTAGCTCTGTTGGTCTTTTTAAAAAAATCCCGATTTTCGAGGTAACTATGAAACGCAAAATATTTAAAGAGCTGCAACCAATCAGCGATTGCGATCTTATCTCAAATACAATGCATTGCTCCCTTAATTCAAGCCAGTCCCAAATTACTCCTTTCTGATTTGTCAATAATCGGCCAATCAGAACAAGAGTTGTGCCAAGTTGAGCATGATTGGTTAGTTGTGTTTGGTATGAGTTCAAGATAACCTAGCGACTTTTGATATACTGTCCGGTTTTCACCTGGTTCAAATACTAAAGGTTCAAATGTCACGCCAAGTCCTAATTGGTCAATTCTGAATCCAACTCACGAAACGCGAATCTGTGCTTCGCGGTGCACGCCTTTTGCAGTTATGATTACAACGGCTACGATGCATATATTGTCTCACTGTTTTTTAACTCTCAACTTGTTGCAGTGGCAGAACTTGGGAAAATTTTGTTCCATCCAACTGGTTTATGTCGGGCATAAAATAAGCGCAGTTTTCATAGTAATCGTGAGAATATTTCGTTTAACTCGCAAGGTTGATGGTGTGAATGCGTCAAAAAAGACGATAATATCGTTAATTGACCATCTGCTGAGTTGCTCAAAAAAGGCGGGTAAATCTTCGTGACCAGTCTGTATATTAATTAAATTCAGTGTATTAAATGTCTCACTGTTGAATTGCCTAAATTGCATTTCTGCGGCCATGTGGCTGTCAACATTAATCGGAGAACATTAGTTCTCTGTTGGCTTCTGATTGGGTTTGTTCTCTGATCTTATTTTGGCGTTCCCCGTGTAGCCAATCAATTTGCTTTTATAAATTTACTATCTTAACAATGAAAGTTGTAAATATCGATTTCACCAATAAAGAATCAAACGATTTACTGATTTTAAATGCAGCAAATTCACCTCTATTAATTAATAACGCCCTCTCCTTCATTTCCTGCAACATGATTTGGGAAAGCAGCATTCCCACACGATAAAGTAGATTCTCAGCACGACCCAGATTAGCTTGTCGAATATTTTGGACAGTCACACAAGAGCTTGGATTAGTAAACCGGAATGTGGCCGTTTGTTTACTATTGGACTGCAGCGGTTGAGTCATTTTGAAGATACGTTTTTTGTGTGAAATCGGCGCAGTAGACGCATTAATTTGAGTTTGATGTGTAGCACGCACACACTTTTTTATTTGTGCCGATTCACTTTAAAATTCGACGTTGGAAAGTGGAAGAACAACTCCCGGAACTCCAAATTGTTGTTTTAATTCATGTCGGTCTTAAATTAGACTACTTCAACAAGCTGACGTTAAGCACACCAATTGCAAATAGTTTTGGAAATCCGTGAAAGAATGAAACTCTTTCCTGGAAATTTGCAGTTCGCTCGCAGTCGGTGAAAGCGACACCGCCGAAGAGCAGAAACACTCAACCTCCACCACGACCTCTGACAAGGCCGAGGTTACCGGAGGAACGCGGAGGTCGCGCGGAGGTCACTGAATTGCCCCCGTTCCCGACGAATCTCCCACCAGCAGATCCCAACTCCTCAACCCTACGTCAAGATGTCTTTCGTGTTACCGTCTACGTCTTCCACTCAAGCCTCCTTGTTGTGTCCTACGTGGCGTGGGCGGCGATCCTGATTCTGCTGCTGCCAGCCATCGGCATTTCTTACTGTCTCCGCCAACTCGGTCTCTTATTGGCCCAGCATCGGAGGCCGGCGCTGGTCGATACCCTGTCTTCCCTCTCGCTGCAGTACCTAGAAGGGAAGGAGGCGTCGACGTCTGCGGTCACGGTGGTCGCCATCTACCTCGGCAGTCCAGGGATCAAAATCGCGGCGTTGAAGCGTCTCCTCGCCGAACGGATTCTCTCGAAGTCCTCGGTGGTTCCGAGTTCACGACGTCCTGCCGGGCGATGGTTTGCTGAGAGGCTCCAGCAAAAAATCGTCGAACTGCCGACGGGCTACGCATGGCAGCGTTGCACCGCTGTAAACATCGACGATCACGTCGCACCCGCCTACCTCGTTGGACAGAATCGGCCCACCTACGGCAGACGCTTGTCACCGAAGAAGTGCGTTGACGAGGAGGGCATGGTAGAAGTGGAGAAGGATCCTGTTGAGATTTTGATTGGTCAACTCTCTACTGTTGCCTTGCCGACTGACAAACCACTATGGCAAGTCCATCTAGTGGAGGATTACTACGATTCGGTAAGTACAAAAATGCAATTATTGCCTCAATAGCAGCTAAACTTGTAAACTTACCGTCCAGTTGGTGTCTTGCTACCTTTATTCCGATTTGATCACCAATTTGCATTGACTTTGCGTCCAGTGGAGTCAGATGTTTACGGAAAAACTTCAGCTAGTCGTAATCTGTAAGACCGCCGAATTCCGAGCGGTTAATAAGGCTTGATCGATTTTCGCATAAACAGAAAGATGCCTTAACTGTTCTACGAATGGAGTCACCATTCTCACCAACGACCTGGAGGAACCAGGATAACCTGGCTCCCTGGTCGAGCCGTAGACCTTCACAGTCGCCGTCGGATAGCGTTAGCATCGCCTCGGTGGATCGTCCAATGACACGCACGGCCAGCGGCTTCAAGCGGCCCCACCACCAGTCCTCCACCGCCTCCATCTGCAGCATCCGCAGTCACACTGGAGGTGGCAGGCTGGTCACTGGCCCCCCGCAAACCGGCAGTCTCATCATCTTCAGGGTCCACTCGGCCATTACTGATGATGCTCAAAGCCTTGTCGAGTTCATTACCATCCTCCTATCAGAGGGCGCGGTCGTCGAAACTAAGGCGAATACTCAACCGCAGGCGCAAGCTTCCAGCCAATCAGATTTGCGTGAGTCCTTCTCTGTCTACCGTATGTCCCTTGTTTTGACACAATATCCGCTTTAAAAAAAAATATTTAAAAATATTTAAAAGCGAGGTAATACACTACCATCCACCCGTCTATTTTCCCTATTTTTAAGCGGATGTGCATGATACATCCCCATGACATGGTGCAGTCTCCCAGTGTTGGAAAAAGAACGCAGTGTGTTCACAAAAGGGAGTGTTATGATGGTGAGGGATGACTAATAGACGCACACACACACACACCGGAGATTCTATTTTCATCCTCTTCGCTAACATGTGTGTAAGTGCCGGATGGGTTGCATTTGCACGGGTGTTTGTGAGCCTATCATAACACAGGGTTCGTGGTTTTAAATCATTGGGCAAGTTGACCACTACCTCGGCGGCTTCAACGGCCTCTCACCTAATCGCCATTCAATGTGAATTTTTTGGTTCGCAAACATGCCACAAGTCCGAAATGAGGGCACCTAAAGGTTTTCCCTCTGTTTTTAAGACCAGTTTGACAGATTTATTGGTCCGCTTGATTTTTAATTCATGTAAAATGTTTTCCTCTGCGTGTATCAAATGTTTTATGGCCCAGCTAAGGTCAAGCCAGTTGGCGCTATAACATGACCTCAAACAGTCACAATTATCTGTGCACTTTCTGCTTCCTAGAGGCATTAATAAAAAAAAATTTTTTCAGTTTAACTTTGTAGTAGGACATTTGCCTTAACTCACAGTTTTATTCAATAGAATTGAAATTAGTTGAGACCTCATTTTACCTACTTTGAGTAAATATAGCCCGGCTTCGGACTGGAAGGAGACTGAATTTACGTTAAAAAAACAAATCTGGGCCAGATTTTGGATTCCATGTGCGCTTTTCAGACAGCCATTACTTCGACGACGATTGCTAAATGTCAAGAACCCCCACCAAATTCCACATGTAACCTTCGGCGTCATCTTAATTTGTAGCATAGGTCGAGTCTTACTGAGGTTAATCTCTGCTGTACTGCATAGTTTTATTTCCTGAACACAAAACAGCAAGCAGTGCTCTGCTGACGGCGGTTTGACAGACGTCTCGTGCGGGATTGGTACGTTTGGTGTTTGGCCAATAACTGAGCAACTCAATTTGGCCAATGGGAAGTTAGTATGACCTTCAACAGCTCAAGACGTCGCTAGTAAATACTTGGCTGCTATCAACTGCGTCTAAAACATCACCGGATAAGATTTCCGGTCATTAGTTGCTAGATGTAATTTACGTGCGTGATTGTTTTCTGTCTTAGTCATTGCCACTACCGTATTTTCACAAAAATCTGTTTATATTAAATCAAGACATCTCGTTAACTCCTTTGTAGTCAATGGCAACGCTTTAGTAAACCAGCACATAAAGTTCGACATTCAACCTAAATGTGTATTTGTGCGTGCAATTTACCTGGGAGATTTCCACATTTACAGCTGCAACATTTTCGCAACATTCGCTCAGCTGCCAAATTCGACTACAAGACCCACGCCTCTGCAATCTTCTTCTTCGGTGTGACCTTCTGAACCGATGTGCAAGACGTGGCTGCTAGACACTTGCACAATTCAGCGTTTGAATAGAAACGCTGCTCTGAGGTATTCACAAACGCGACGAGTTACATCACTGGCATTTTCGGAAATGATTTCCGAATGTCGACGTAGCGTCCTTTGATGCGACAACAGCTACACATTAACACTGACGATTCCAGAAACTGCTACAACGTGATTCTTAATCTTGCTGGCCACTATGTCTTCTTGATCAGCTGCGTGTGTACAATTCTACTTGGATCAGCGATTATTTTGTACTGGTACCTCATGGGCAACGGTCGTGGATATGCTAACCGCGATTCATCGGAATGAAATTGGTAAATCTGTATCGAATTCGTGGTCAGCGTCATTGCATCTTTGCTAGTGCCTGAAAAGGGATCTAGCATCGCTACACATCGATACTTTTCAAGGTCCAACGATGCGGAATCAGTGCAAGAGCCGTGGATCTCCGATAAGCGATTCTGTAGGCTGGTTTAACCATGTCAATTTGACTTCAATATGGACTGCTAAGCGTTCAGGGGTAAACTGTTGCGCAGCTTGATTGTAAGAACTTTTTCTATTATCGCCTCCTTTCGACAATTTCCTTGTTGTTACTGGCTCCCGGTTTGGGGTTTGCCAATGTGCGTGTCTCCACCAATTACAATTCTGTTATTTGGTGCGTGCGTGCCCCCCAATGTGCGTGTGGTCACAAGGTCGTGGCCGGCTCGTTCGAAAAACCATCTAGTGTTGTAGTAGCAGTTGTGGCCGCATCTATTAGCGACACCCCCAACACTCAAATTTAGTGTTGGCATTCCAGAGACCAAATCGTAGAAGATCTTCAACTAGATCCAGCTTCATTAAATTATTGAGAATTTTATCCAATGAAAACTTCTGGGAGAGTCAAGGACATTCGAGATCTCAGTGAAGCGCAACTCAATGGTATCGCTGGTACACATTTCGCGGAATTTGATTGGTTCTTAGTAGAGGTCAGATAGGTAAAGCACTGATCCTCACTGTTGAATCTGCTGTATGGATCCATTCGTTGGTCGGTTACAATGGTTCAGACTTTGGCGAAGATTGTCTGCGAGTCAATGACTTTTATATTCTTTGAAAAAGAGTCCTCCCAGTGCTCAAGCGCCAGTTACGCTATCGATTTCTCATAGGGGCCTGATACGGATATGTCACTCGTGTGACTCTGGACTTCCTATGGGTTAGAAGATGCCTGAGGAGGCCGTGTTTGTTGAAACAACTTCCTAACGCGTTCTGAATGGACAGTTTTGTGTGCGATTCCATGATACACTTTGGCAGCGTGCGTGTGTGCGTGTGCGCACATGCAAGTCCACGTTTGTGCAACTGGCCAAGTGGCGACGGGTAGAAGGAAGTGGTAGAAGAAAACGACTATTTTTGGCATTCAACTTTGTATAATCCCAAATCGAGTGGGCACGAAGTAAACAGTGCCCTTCTATGCACGCGTCTCCAGCCACACACACACACACACGCACACCCACACGCAGAGCAAAGGAAAGAATTCATCATTTCGGTGTTGTTGCTGCTGTATTTCTCCGTTCGACTATGTGTTGGCCAATCTAGCATTATGAACGCGTTTTAGTGGGCTCGCAACCAAGTGCCTTATTGCGTCGTTGCTGGCGTCATACTACTAATTTCATTTAAGGCTTGGGTGGGGCCACTTGATTCACTGAAATAATCCCATTTTAGTATGTGGAAAGCCAAATAAATCTGCCACTACTGTCATTAAATTGGACTTCTTTGCTGTAGTGTGAAACCCTGCGTTGCTCGTGGAGTTAAAATTATCCCTGGAGCGACGAATTGCCATGGGAATAATTGTCAAAGACTATTGGCAGACGCTTGAATTTGATGGTTGACGCATTCAGCTACGGTTGCTCAAAGGTGACATCTCATTGGAGCACTACGAAGCCAAATACAAACCAATAATCGTAAAGATTCAGTACGTAAGTATCAGGTCCACTGCCCACGCAGTGATGTGGCTTCGTTGGAAGCCGAGCAGTGTTGGGAAATATAACTTTAACCTGAATTAAATTGTTGATTATTTGTTCTTGCATAAATTAGTGCTAATTTTCGCACAGTAGACCTCAAGCCCTACATTCAATTTTCCGTTCAATCAAACAATATCACAATTAATAGCCAACGCTTCTATGCCGTGACATTGTTTTTTTAATAGAGTTCAAGGAGTTTTCGCGAATTGGCGCAACTGCGTAGATACGAACAGTGCATTTTTCTAAAACAAGTCTCCCAAACTAAACAACGAAATGTACTTCTGTTGTGTTTTGTACGTAATAGCCAAACAGCAGTGGCTTTCCTAGTAAAAAATAATCAAACGACTGCTTGCGCTTCCTTTCAGTCACGTTAGACGTTGGTAAAGAAGACAAGCCCGAGGCAAGAAGGCCCACGTCGCTGTTCAAGGTGCGTCTTTCCGAATCGTCGTTGGAGTGGGACAGTTTCGGGGGCCTTCCTCTTACGCCGCCGCCGCCGTCGTCACCTGACTGGTCCAGCTCCCAATCCTTCCGCGCTCACTGCACACGCTTCTGTGAGTGGATCCGTGTGTTGAACGAGATCCGGCGTCAGGTGGTTAGAGCAATCTTTTTCGGTCCCTTCGTGGTGCTCCACAACCTCCTGCTGGTGAGTGCCGACCTCGGTTTGCTGCCGTCGCCTGCGCCTGCACCGCCAAGCGACTTCGAGGCGGCCACCTCGGTGTCAAGTTGCCAGGTTTTCCGACGGATTCAGCTGCCGTTGGAGAAGGTTCTACACATTCAAAATGTCACGCGAGCTACTCTCACGGAGATCTCTATGTGTCTACTTGCTGGTGCATTGCGAGCTTACCAACAGGTGGGTTGAATGAGAAATTTAATCGTAGCAATTAATTAGATGTGACCAAAATCCAACTTCTATTTCTCGAGAGTAGACTTCTGGTTTGACGAGCCCGCCTGACTTGCACGTCCGCGCGTGCAGTCAGACGCCGAACTTCGACCTTGGCGGCGAACGGCCGACTCAACCGACGTACGACCTTGAGATCGCAGACAGTGGTGGCGATGGTGATGAGTCGGAGCAGCAGGAAGCCCTCATCGCACTCTCCGACATCGCCAACGGTCCGCCAGCTCAATGTGTGTTCGCACCGATGCGCCTCCCCCTAAGTGCGGAGGGGATGCTTCCACGGTTATGGAACGTCCACCGACGCGTTCAGCTGTTGCGACGTTCAGCAGTGACGTTGACCCTAGCCTGGACCCGCGACCTCCTCCACCTCATCCTCCCTCACTGGTTTGCTCTCCGTGCTGACCACCTCTTGCTCAGCGGTGTCTCCAAGTGCAGCATCACCTACGCGGAGGTGTCTCTTGAAAGCAACAGCGAGGTGGAATCAGTAGACCGAAGAACGAAATCTGGTGAATCAAATTTTCCATCCCACGCAGGATTTGCTTTGTTTAAAATGAGTTCATAAAGCCCATTGGTTGCATTAAAGGTAGATTCAAGCGCTCCAGGAATCAGCACCAATCGCGTAGAGGCCAGAATTCGCCCAAAGTGGACATAACTCAGGCGCTTCGATTGGTAAACCGTCCAGGTTCACCACGGAAGCCAATAGATTTGGACAGCTGCCTAACCGAGCGAAACCTCGACTTGATCTACGTTGCGGGTGGCGTACCAATAGTGCGGATCGAGGCGTGGATCGCACACCACCGCAAGTCACAATCCTTGGATCAAACGACACCCAATCACAATGAGGCGAGCAGTGCGATGTGTCGCGACTTGTCCGTCGTCAGCTGTGTCTATGGCAGTCACGTGACCGTCGGACTGACAGCTAGCACACATCTAGACGGCCGGCCCGGGATTGGACTCATTCTAAACGCGATGCTCCAGCAGGCAAGCTGCCAGAACCACTCTGTTGGTTGACGTGTTGAACTAAATTGTCTGCTTTAACACCAAAAAAGTGGATTTTTCAGTATTGCTCCAACATAGTCGATTATCCGCGCATTCTTGGTAATAACATAGATGAGGATTCACAGTTGATTAGCTAAATATAGGTTGTGTGTTAGCGGAATCATGTGAAGGAAATATCGGATGAACAGCTGTTTTGGTGACTGAAATAGCGCCAAACTGTGGGCGTCATTTGCAAAGCCTAGGAGGGTGTTTTTTGGGGCGCATGGGCAAATAAAACCCAGGTGATAGGTAAACAGTTTGCCTATAGCCCTGGTCTTAATTACTAATTGAAATTTTTTTGTTCCAGCTAAATCAGCTCTACAGACTTCTAGACAGTCGCTTCCCAGCCAAACCGGTGATATATGCACCTTTGAGGCGTCCAAACTTCACCTCGGTATCAGGATCTGCCAACACTCGAATCAGAGTAGTCCAGAATTCCCCATCAGCCACAACACAGTCTCGAAATAACGCAGCACAACCTTCACCATCGGCATCTCACGAATATCGGAAGTCTGGAATTTTGGTAAGTAGCAAGCACCAAAATCACTAACTACTTAAATGTTTAAGTAACAATGACACAGAGTATTTAATTCAGGTGGAGGAGGAAGGGGCCCAATTTTTGAAGTACAACTTTCCACCAATCAGTACGGATCTACGACGGGCTTCCTTTGGCAGAGGCCAAAAGCGCCACAGTATTGGCGCGCCACAGCTTGAAGACACGCATAGAGATAGCTCAAAACCTTCGAAGTTGGTGCCAATTCTCAAGGCGACAAACGCCAACGTGGGAGAATTGACGCCGACGCAGAGTGACGACAATCTGGTGAAACGAAAGCGAATCGACGGGAGTCATGAAAATAGGCGAAAGGCCTTAGCTTCCTTCAAATGTGGCTCCAAATCAGGACTACAGCGTCGGTTCGGTCTTGCTGGAAAGGTCAGTCGGCCAAAAAGGCTCCACTGTTAATGCCTCGACTGGGATTTTAAAGACTGCGTAAGAACGTCATTTCTTAGGGAAAAAATTTATCGCGGAGTATCGTAGTCCCTTTAGATGCTTGGCATAAGAGTGTACTAGCGACACAATTGCGGTCGATTCTGTACTTGTCTAACGGAACACCGGCAGAAGAATGTGTATCCTAAGAGTGGCGCTAGATTGTGCAAGCAGCTTCAAATGAGTAACTGTTTATTTTAGTTCAAAAAGAAACCGGTGCAGCCCCCTCCACAAGTGCCCAGAAGGTCTCAGGTTCGCTTCGTTACCGAAGATGATTGACGGGACGACCGCTAGACCAATTCAGACGAAACGCATTCTTTTCGCTAGTTCCCCTAGACCACAGCTCTCCGCCCCGCAATTGAAAGACGAACAGACACTTTGTTACCCCGATCCACCATGCCTTTAGTTGTGACAAACTTTGTAAATAAATGCAATAATTTTGTTCGCCTTGTTGAAGTCCTTGTGGATTCCTTTCCGGTTGAAAGTGACGCCACGAAAGACCGACTAAACAAAGCCGCTGAAACATGACCGAAGATAAGTTCTCTTAAAGACGACGGTGGCCTTGCCCCATCGTCAAAACGCCGTAAATGATTTGCAAAAAGAGGGTTAAAGGCTTATTGCTGTTTTGGGGCATCGATGATACTAATGTGAACAACCACACGCTATCCTGCAGGCCATGTTAAAAAAACTCGAACAAACAAGACAGCAGCGGTGAGAGAAACCAGACTGACTGGACATACACAGAATTCAAAAAGGTAGAACACTCCTTTAACCAATCTAAGATTTGCTACACGAGTAAACAAGCTTACCAGCAAACGGAAGAGAAGTTTACAGGAATGGATTTATTTTATAACACGATGTGCTTAAAATTTGTACAAGCATTTCGTATGACAGTCGCCTATCTTCGCATCGGACCGCCGCGACCACGACCACGCGGGCCGCCTCTGCCTCTTCCACGAATAACAGCGCGACCGCGTCCGCGAGTCGACGACAGAGCTGAAGTGAACGAGGAGGAACAAGACGCATAGCACAACAAACAAAAGAATAAATACAGAACAGAATTCTGATTTATTAACGAAATTCCTACCATTTTCCTTGCGTTGCTTTCGTTTCGGGGGACCTTCGTCGATCAACAATGTGTCCAAGGGGAGCGTGTCGGGTAATATAAAATAGCGAATATTATTCCCTCGAACAGTCAGAGTATCCATGTTAACGGTTTCTTCGTTCTTCATAGTGAGCTTAACCGACCTCAAATGGGTGTTCATGGAAACGTCGACGCAAGCAATGGTACCATGGACTTGGGTACCGTTCTTGAGTTCGATGGTCACTGTCTCGTGATTCAGCTTCATCAGAAATCTACAGAAATTCACAAAATTCAAAATTTGTGTTCAGGAAAAAAATACCACCAACAATTCGACAACCAAGCTACTTAAAAAATAGCATACCTGACCAGCTTCATTTTCGCGTGATTTTAAAAACACCGCAACTTGTTTTAACTGTTGCTTCACTAATCCAAACGTACATTAAAAAACCAAATATTAAAAGCCAATTTAATTGCTGACTTTACATCCCCACATTTTTTAAAATTTTTTTCATACAATTATTGAAACAATTGACATTAAACAAATGCGCAGCTCGATTCAATCTCAGCTGGTCAAGATAACTTAAGTGAAAAGTCAAAATGCTTTATTTTGTAGATAGCGCAAGGTTGAGAATATATACTCTATCGATTTTAAAGCGCCTTCAAGATATGTTTTTACTTTTCAATTTATTAAATAACTGGATAATATTCTATGAATCATCAAAATTTTGAGTTTCCATATTAACAAAATAAACGAATTTGGGTAAATTCTATTCAATCTTATATGTCTGCGTACAAAATTTAAGGACATTGCGTACACTTTAATTGAAATTTGCATGCATTTGTGGAAAATAAAATAATCACCTTGCCGGTACACAGTGCTATATTTTTTGGATGGTTGATAATCGGCAAAATTATTTTCGCCGATCGATATTTTTTTCTAAATTATGGGTCTTACTGCCAATCAAATTCAAAAACATGGCTGAGAGGACTATGCAGTGTGAAAAAGGTTTTTTTGCATGTTTAAGCATTCACGAAATGTGTGGATGTTGCCTGAATGTGCAAACATAATCTTGTATAATGGGATGGTATTTAAGGCTTTTGATTTGCTGAAGTTTCTTTGGAATCCCTGTAATAATTTAAGTTTTTTGGTAGTTGAAATTTAGTACCTTTGAAAAGCCCACTTTTGAAATCGATTGCAAACCTAACCACTAAAATAATGCCTCGAAAATTTTGTTATTGGTAAAGTTCTGGTTCTTAATTCACACATCGCCCTATGAGAGACCGCCTTATGCCACTGAAAAATATTTACTATTTGATTAGTAACGGAATGGTTAATATCAACCAAATATCTAAATATTTAAATATTAGTTACTTGTGATCTTTTGCTTCATTAGGTCCTAAATCGAAGACTTCGCCGTAATTTGTTCCAGTAGGCATTTAAACTTGTACGTATTTCTGTCAGTATATCAGATTAACAAATGAATAAATAGTATTTAGAAGCTTAATCAATTTCTAATTTCGTTACGATTTATGCCTCCACTTTGCCTTGCACTAGTGAAACCACTAGTACTAGCCTACTTTTGAATTATCGTTTATATATGATCTTAATTTTATGACGTAAGATCGAGTTCTCGCTTATATATCTTTAGCTGATTAGTTAAATTTTTAATTTAGTTTAAGCGAATCAGCCAAAGGTCAAGCTCGTTATGACTAACATAGGAAATCGTGTGCTTAGTTAAAGCATTGGGGTTTGCTATTTAGATAACAGGAATAAAAATTGATTTGCTTTCAAAACATGCCAAATTTAAGCCGAAAAGAAGAATTAGAGCGTAAGAAGGCAAAACTTGCTGCGTTGCGAGAAGAACGACTTCAAAGAGAAGCTATTAGAAGAAACGAAGAGCACTCGACCACGTTTCCAACTATTTCTTCGTTGAACAACATAGATCCAGAACAAATATTGGGAGATCTTAGTGTTAGAACAGATGGAAAAGTGACTGCAAAACTGCTGGGAACGGAGTTATCCAAGTCACTTAGCACACCTACATTTTCAACAAAGTATGTTTCTCGCTCATTAGAATTTTTTCGTTGCAGAAAGCCGGACCGACGTCCCTTGAAACTAATATTATCTGAAATTTACGAGTGTTCAATCGATCCACAGTATGATGAAAAGTATTCAAAAGAATCCCAGACGGTCTCGGAAGTACCAAATGAATCTCCGTGTTAGTAACTCATGTCAATTGTTTATCTGTCTTGCTAGCTTTGGCTACAGACACCTGGCCAGAAACGCCTTCTCTTGTTACCGGACGCATTTCAAAGGGATTAGTAAGCCTAGAGTGGGACGATGAAATATTAGCAGGTATGGCATTAAAATTTTGCGTCATCATGGAACCAGCTTCTAATTTATATGCACTTTTTTTCAATTTTTTTAAAAATTTACACTTATAAAAGCGTTACAGTTATTGACAACGACGCACGAATTTTACCGCTGCTTATGCCTCTCTCAGAGACTATCTCTACAATAAAATTATGTTAAACTCGTGGAAATTTTTTTTTTACTAAGCGAGTGTTTATACACTGAACATATTGGTTTTTTGTTCCTCTTTATGGCGTCACCGAATTCTCAAAAAGAAGTTTTGGTAGTGAGTTTTGTATGTAAGGATATATCTAATCCACAACTACCCAAGAACTTATTTTATTTTGCTGTTGTCGACTTTCCTTTTGACAGTTTTGAATTTTGTGCTTTCCCTTGATTTAAGAGTATTTTCATAATTACAATATTTTGTGATGCCGTCTTAACTTGAATGTTCGCTCTTCAGGTTTTCGAAAGACCATATAATGCGCGAATGTTTTTGCTATTTGCCATATTTTCTGTCTGTATTACGGGTTTTTGCCATGCAAAATGTCCATGTTTATTTTTGTTTTCAAATTTAATGTCTTCAATCCCAAAATGAATTCATTAATGCCAAATAAGTCTTAAATTTGATAATCTTATGTATCCCCACTCCTGCTCTTTACCTGCAACAATTAAATTTTCTTAATCTCGATCAGTTACCCCACGAAGGCGACAAGCCACTTGACTTTAAAAAGGTATACCTTGAAATTCAAAAATCTTTACCGATTGCATCAAAACCGGGGCTAATATTATGAATCTATGGATCATTGGACTAATCGACCAGTTTAGCCATTCTACGTTATTTTTGTTTTCTACTTGAAATTATTTGCGTACATGAAAATGTGAATGTCTATAGCGTCAAATGTTTGGTTTTAACCACAAACATAAACTGCAGCTAGAAGACAACATTGAATGTTCCGCCGTTTAAATTTAATTGTGGTTACCTAGCGTGAAACCAATCGCGTTAGCGAGCGTCATGAGACCAAGATATTTGAGTCGTGTTCACACGTGCACGCAACGTGTGCTTTTTGTACCACGTAGCTTCGAACTAAGTGACAACTACGACTAAATTTACATAGGCTAAGGCCCACCTGGAAGGGTCATTGTGCTAATCAGAGTAAAGACTTGAGAATAATTGAAAGCTTTTCTACTTAGGCGATGAAGACGATCCACTTACGGAACACGAGGTGCCTCCGATTCCAAATCATCTAGAAGTTGACAAACATGTTCGGATACAGGACTTGCCAACACCAGCGCGTGGTCAGCGTAAGTATAGTCATCTGTCCTCCGTTTCAGTACTTAAATCTGCAAGTTTGTTTGTTTAGCTGCGCTCCGTGAGTTTCGTTCAAGCGTGTGTGCCATTGTGCCGTTTTGGCGGTGGCGCTAAAATCAATAATGCCCCTCAACAATCTTAGAGGTGCATTGTTCTAATAGTACGTCATCATCATTTTCACAAATAACAGCACACACGCGGGTAACCAAACCTCTCTCCATTTTTTGAAATTCCCATAATGTGAGTTTTGTCATAAAACCCAGCACCTCGTGGGCAATTTCGCACTTTTCAGCTAAAGAATTAACTGGTGAAGAGAAGGAGGAAATCGAGGCGTCTGAGGGTTTTCTGGAATTCATTACTCGGGCCTCGGCGCTTGTGGAGGATGCTCTGGAAATGGACGATCGCGACATCTTCTTTGATTACAGCGGAGCCGACGAAGAGGATGAGTGCGTTGTTGGACCGAAATTTCCCTTATTTTAGGGCTATAATTTGGGTTCTGCTCTTTCGTATTCATAAGCCATACTCGTTGCTGATTCTTGAGATCGAAACCTCCTAAGCCCTCATTTATCATTGCAATTCCTAATTGTGTTTTGTAATATTAAAAGGAAGCGTCTTTAGCCGGCGGAAATTAATTAATGGAGCTATATGTGGTGATTAAGACACATCTTGCTTCGTCCACGGAAATCTTGATATTAATCTACAGTGGATATTTGAAGTTAGCCTAGCGTAGCCCCACGACAACAGATTAAGCGTGACACTACTGTGTGACCTGTTAATAACCCTTTAGAGTAGCCAAGGCCCAGCAAATGTTGATTGAAGAACGCGTCTTCTTCCACCTCGATTGGACGCCTCGTCGCACCGTGACGGCTCTTGATTGGTCCACCGTCCACCCAGAAGCCGTCCTCGCTGCCTATTCGCAGCCAATCAGAGAAGAAGAATTTATCTTGAGTCCTGTCAGCTCCTTCCCTCCGCCCGATGGTGTCTGTCTGGTGTGGAATTTGAAGGCGAAGAAATGTGAGAGTGTGCTTACCTGCCAGACGCCAATCACTACGGCCATCTTTTCGGATTTCCATCCTAATTTGATTATCGGCGGGACATATGTGGGACAAATTGTCGTCTGGGACACTAGGTAAAACCATCTGAATATTTTTCTTGACAGTCTTGATGTATTAGTTGTTTTAATTGCGATTCTAATTAAGCGCTGATCACAATTTGCTCATTGGAGTCTATTTGACGTAGAGATAATGTATGAACATTCTGATTCGTTTTGTACGTTCACTGTTTAATATTCATCATAATATTAGAAATATTAGGATAACACGTTTACGTTGTCGAACTTCCCGATTCGTCTTCTATTTGCGGATTCGATGTGTCTACCCGGCTTGAAAAGTTAATTATTGTAAACATTAAATATGTACAAACATCTTGGTATTGCTGTGGGCCCCAGCATGTTGTCTTGAACCACGCCGAGGTCACTGAGTTGGATCTGGCCCGATGAAGAAGAAGACCGGAGAGGACTTGGACACAACCGTTTACTCCAGAGCTCAAACACGTTGGTGTCTTGTCGTGTGCGTTGTTTGCGCGTGTATTTGTAGCTTAGGTGTGTGAGTCACAAATGTGCTAACATCGGGACCTAGGTGCGAGGCTGGTCTAAGATAATCGTTTGCGCTAATGAGGTGGGTTTTGAGGTACCGCGCGGCTGATGACATTCCCTGATAAGGGGGACATTGTGTCGGAGTCTGGAGTGAACAGGAACGTCAAGCTTTTCCAAATGATATCTGTGAACTTTTGCACATATTTTGATCAATTTTAGGTTGAGAAATGTTACTCCCACTAGCGTAGCTAATTGCATCTCATGCAAACGAGGCACAAAACATAATTTTGCACTGTGCTTAATGTTTCAGTAATCTGCTTTGCTCGCTTTGTACCACTTTGATTTTGCTTTCTAACCAATCGAGATCCGACCTTGTGGGAGTTTTTCTGCTTCCATCGCACAACTACGAAAAAAATTATAAAGTGTTTGCTGAGAAAACACGCTTACTGACACTCCTCGCTGTCGTGTAGTACGACAGTTGACGTATGTTATCATAAATTACACATCACCAAACCATTCGTTTTGCACATTTCGACGATAGTTGCCTTCAAACTAAAATTGAGACTCAAGCTATAAAATGACACTCGTTGTTTTGCTTCTTTTGAAGAGTTAATCGACAAACTCCGGTTCAGCGAACCTCATTCGCTGGTGGATCAGGTCATTGTGAACCAATCAGAGAACTTGCTGTCACCGGCAGCCAAACTGCAAATAACCTGGTCAGTGTGAGCGCGGACGGCCGCCTGTGCGCGTGGAGCCTCGACATGTTTGCGACACCACTTCAGACGATGGAATTGGTCTACAAGCAGGCCAAGTCGGTCGCACCCACATCTGTTGCTTTCGCGCACGACTTCGACGACGGCTTTCTTGTTGGCGCCCAGGATGGATGCGTCTACGGCGGTTGCAGAACTGGGAGGTGGTTATCGGCATCTAGTATAAACATTGGCGTTGCTAGGCAACCGTGCTACGCTTAAATCTAACCGGTGGACTAATTTCGTGTGCACATGCTTCTAGGTTTTCATGCCCTAAGCTAGTTACGTTTTCGTTTTGCGACACATCAGTTGTACATACAAGGCCCTGTTACCTCATCACGTGGACCCATTGCCATTGGTCAATTGAGGTCATTGGTCACATGCGACTTGTCTCAACCGATTTCAAGCGGCAAGCATCAGAGCAACCAATCAAAATTGGGTTCATTTGCCTGAAATTCTTTGTGCATTCACTCAAGGCGCTACCTCAGTGTGCTCACTTAAACAACACGCCTTAGCATCCGTGCATTGATCGTTAAATAGATGATAACTTCAATTTTGTGAATATTGGATTATTTTTAACTGTCAAGTGCCAAATAAGGTTTGCAGATGTAGTCTCGAGCATATCCAATCACCTTTCTCACAAGGCGCAATTTCCATTGGTTCGGGTTTAGTGATCCAGGTGTAACCGAGCAGTATGAAGGCCACAGTGCCCCTATAACGACGATTACAATTCCGAATGCCAACGACCCTCTCAATGACACCTCCCTCTACCTAACCGCCTCGATGGACTGCACCGTGAAGCTGTGGTCTAGGGGAAAACCCGAGCCATTGGTGACTTTCGATGACCGCAACGAGTACTACCTCGACTCGGATTGGTCGCCCTACCATCCGGCGCTATTTGCAACCGTCGATCTTGGCGGTCATTTGGACATTTGGAATCTAAATATGAATAGCGAGGTGCGTGGTTAACCGACTTCCAAATTCATGAATCAATGCTTCTTACAAAGTACTTTCTACTTAAATAGTGATAGTAACAATTGATGCCGCAGACATTTAGTATCCCCATAGACGGGGAAGTAATGGTACACAGATTTTGGAAACCTGACCCTAGCAAACACAGCTTTTTGAAATATCTTCAAGGTGGGAAATGAAAATATAAGTGGCTGGTTTTTTTATTTATCGTTTTTTCTGCATTGAAGGTGCCAACAACATCTACAGTTCTGAGTGAAAATGCGATACCGAATTGTTGTAAATTTGAGACGAAAGGGTCCCACATCGCCGTGGGTGACGATGGCGGTAAAGTGCGGGTTTTTACTATTAACGATGTGAGTTAATATTGCCTTTCATCATTTAACCATTTAACCTGAGCCAATATAAATTAACCAGCTGCTAACGTAGACGAAGTGATAGGCAAGTAAATTTTTAAATGTGTGTACATATTCTTTTGCAACCTTTGAATTAATTTTTTTTCTCAAGAAAATTGCGGCCGCGCGGCCAGATGAATGGACAACGTTTGAACGCCAAATTCAACGTCTCAAACAAGCTGCAATTGGCGAACAAAATTCGGACACACTCATGCGAGGTTTAGTCTATTCAGACCTCTAAACTACACACTGCGCCATTCCACCGTGGATCTTTCAGTTCATCTTCTCTTTTATATACTATGGGATCTTTTATCGAGAGAAGGCTCAAATTGCATGTATTTTCCTTTGTACTTTCTAATATTTTAAACTACTTTGACCTTGGTGCCGGAATATCTGTTCAAAAACCAAAACAAATGTGCAGCTTTATAAAAATGTTTGAGAAAAGTTCGTGTCGTCTAATTGGCGCGTGATTTTGCTTGTATTTGGTTAATCGCAATGTTTGGGGGCATTTACCTTGCATTTGATATATATTTATTCATGAAAATGAAGTAGCTGAGGTGTACATGGAAGACTTCACGCACACGCCAGCATTAGTTTCTACTTTCGCTTTGTAGCCTGGTAGAAATATAGTAGTTGAGAACGTATCGGTTCCATTAAGGTATCCTTACATGAGTTAAGTAATGGAACTAATTCGACTTCTGCATTTAAAATAAATTTGTATTCGTTTGTGAATTTAGTACCGTAGAAAGGTGAAGGTGGAAGTGAAAAGTAGAGGAACCTCATTTTAAGTTGTTTCTTGTAGGGATCAAAAAGCTGTGAAAAAAATAAATCTGACTCTTTTGGTACCAACATAGTTCGAGTTAAGAAAACAATCATCTATCTGTAAAGCGTCAACTACAATGTCATATGATGCTCCAACCCACCTAGTAAGAGAAGCTTTCTTTTTCATAATAAAGACTAAATTCGTCACTAAGGTGACGTTGAGACAATCATGGATTAGAATAGTGTACGATCAAAAAGGCATATTTCGGTCACGTTTTCTGTCGCAAACCTGGATTTTTTCAACAAATGCACTCAATATTTCCTCAAATTCCGGATTATTTTCTGAAGATACGGTTGAATTAATAAGTTGCCTTGTTTGCCGTGAATTTGTATTTTCCTGAACTTATTTTTAGTGCTAATAATGAACAGAAATTTCAAATTATAAATTATAGAACCAAAACCTCTTAAAAGTCACCAATTTCGTAACATCAATCTATTAAAATATTACTAGGATCTGAACCAAATAAAATAATCAAGCAGCTTGCAGAACATGCGCTGCTTCTGTGGATACTTGGAGGTTTAAAGTGCATGCCCAATTGAAGTCATCGTTGATATTACTTAATAACTCTTGCTTTATAAAAAATAATGCACCACATTCCAACTCATGAATTCAAAATGCCTGCGATTGCTTTGTTAAGTTTATTAGAGAATCTGTGCCTTTTACGAAAAGGACGAACTGTATTGTAATTGGCCGAAATTGGTGAGGCTTTCTTGGCTTTTGAAAAGTGACCTCGGTGGACTTATGCTGCATTTTACATGCTCCACCTAAAATAGCTAACACCGTAAAAATTGTTAGTGATGGGTTATGAGTTTTTTTGTGTAACTTTGTCTTTATATAACAGTTTAAGGTTCTATATTTGCATCCCACAACTAAGCGAATTTGTTGTTGATAAATTTAATTTATATGTCTTTAGTCTTTTAGTTGGGTTGCTGTGCATGTTATACGATGTTTTGGTTTTTATTCAAATATTCTAAAGTCTTCTTCCGCTTAGCTGTAGCTCGATGCAACAGCTTTCTAAAATCTTGGTTTTTTGCTGTTTGCATCACTTAGATGGGCTTCTAGTTACCATTATCTGGTGGATCAGACCACATCAACCACAATATTAGATTTTACTGCTTAAATCCGATGTCGTCCTTAGTTCAAATTTAAGGGGTTTACTAAATCAATGAATTTTGTGCTTCCTTCACAACTATGAATGTAGATTTTCCAAACCAATGGTTGACGTTGACTACAAACGGGAACTCAGCTCCAGACGAGACCAAGTTGAGGATATCTTCGATTTTGAGGGCTGCAAGGTGGGCCGAGGAACATACGGTAGTGTATTTAAAGCAAAGCGAAAAGGCGGCAACGATAATCGTGAGTATGCACTGAAACAGATAGAAGGCACTGGTCTCTCAATGTCCTCCTGTCGGGAGATCGCAGTGAGTTTCTAACTTTTCTTTGTGCATTTTGACGTGATAAACTTTAGCTGCTCCGAGAACTTAAACACCGCAATGTGATGACACTTCACCGCGTCTTTCTAAACCACAGTAATCGAAAGATTTGGCTTCTTTTCGACTACGCGGAATACGACCTCTGGCACATCATCAAGTCCCATCGCACTTCGAAGGTCAATAAAACTACCTTTACGGTTTATCCGAACATGGTTAAAAGTCTCATGTACCAGATTCTCAACGGGTTGGATTATCTCCACAGCAATTGGGTGCTTCATCGAGATTTGGTTAGTTACTCCTAAAGTGCCATTGATCTCTATTCTCAAATCGACAATTATTATGTTGTGGGTTTAAACTTTTGATGTGTTTTTGAAGTCAGAATGCTTCCTACTCCACAATTTTGTTCTAATATTTGGTAGTTCTTTTAAATATGTCTTGGCCAATATGCCAAATAATTGGTTGATGCCTCGTTCCATTACCTCCTGTTAGAAACCGGCGAACATTGTCGTAATGGGTGAGGGCAACGAACGCGGGCGAGTCAAAATCGGTGACCTCGGATTTTCTCGACTGTTCTGCCAACCTTTGAAGCCCCTCGCTGACCTTGACCCCGTTGTGGTGACCTTTTGGTATCGGGCTCCGGAATTGCTGTTGGGCGCGCGTCATTACACCAAAGCCATCGACATCTGGGCGATTGGGTGCATCTTCGCGGAATTGCTCACCTACGAGCCGATTTTTCATTGTCGTCAGGAGGACATCAAAACCAGCACGCCCTACCACAAGGAGCAGTTGGAACGCATATTCCGAGTCATGGGATATCCGTCAGGTTCGTTTGTAAACCCCCTAGGATCTAGACAAACGTGTGCCACTTCTTTTCGTCTAAATCTCTTATCGATTTAAATCACCTTGACAACGCCTCCCCCTCTAGACGAGGCCTGGCCGGACATGCGCAAGATGCCTGACTATCCCCAGTTGATGCGGGATTCCATCAATAAGAAGACCTACGGCAAGTACTACCTAGAAGCATATCTCGAGGACAAGAAAGTCACCATGGGAAAATACGAGATCTCACTGGTGAGGCATGCATGTAATGCTGGCTAAATCTTGCACTTAATTTATGTAAACATAAACCTCCTTTTCTCGCAATTTCTGCTACTTTTTCTTTCACTTCTTGCATCCGGAAACCTCCAGCTACAATCGTTGCTCACAATGGATCCACTTCGACGGCCGTCGGCTGCCGAAGCGATGAACCATGATTACTTCAAAGTCGGAGAAAAACCCAACGACGAGTGAGTCCGACTTTGTTTGCGATTAAATCATGATAAATTTTAGAATACGCGTGGGTTCGCCGTTTTATTTCACCCCCGACGAACCTGGTTGGTCCTAAAGTTATCGTTTTGTTTTTTTCTGAAAACGTTCCACCAAGTGTGTTTGGTGGATTGCCGATACCCTACCCGAAACGCGAGTTCATAACGGATGATGACGCGGAGGATGGCAAGCAGCAGCAACAGGGCGCCTATGCTGGGGACAAGAATCACAAGCAGGCAGGGATTGGCGTCGCCGGACAGCAGCCGCAACAGCAGAAGCCCCCACAACAACCCGCGCCACAGCCACCTCCACAAGCGGCTGGAATGCATACGGTCCAGCACTACCCCACGTCGATGCACCAGCAGATTCCACCGCCGCCGCAGGCCAACATCGTCGTGACAGCGGCCTCCGGCCAACCACCACAGGTATGTTCTCCGCTGAAGCTCCATTTGGTCAACGATGAATCCATTTTGAACCGTAAACTCCTTGCTCCTGGAGCACAAAGCTCGGCACTAACTGTGTCAACGTGTAGCAGCACTGACATCGTTTCTCATTTGTGCCTAAACCTTTCACTGTCTAACGTTCCAACATCGTCGTCTCTGATTGGTTGAGCCGTTCGCTTGGGCCAGCGTGAGCCGAACATTGCTGTAAAATCTCTTGTTTAAGCAAGTGAATTCTGAAGGATCGATCATTTTCTAGGTGCCAAGTCAAATAACTTTTAGTTTCATTGTTAGTTATCTTTTTTGTGTTTCTGCTGGTAGTAGATATGTTCAAATATCGCCTAGGCATGACTTAGACTTGGTCTCATCTGCCGTAGCTCCACGATATCTCCAAAATACCGATCCCTTTGGCTAGGTGGTGATCTTAACCGGTTTCCTGTTACCAACGCAGTTTCACACCTCAAAGCATAAATCCCACCGCGTCTGGCAATTGCTTTTTTTAAGGTTGTACATCTCGACACCGAGTATAGCCTCTTCTGCTTGACAGCTGCTTAGTTTTGGTGTTTACTTCAAACAGCTGATTCCGACCCACCAAGAGCTGTTTGGAGGGCAGGTCTTCATCCAAGGAGGGTCCGTTTTGGGTTTCGTGCCCAGCGCACCTGGCTTCATCACACCCTTGCAGTACCAATTCCCCGTGGCCGTAAGACGCTCAAACCCGCAAAAGTGTTTCGTTCTGTGTGTTTTAATGCTTCCACGCTCGTTTTTAGTGTTCCCATTTTCTCCCGTGTTATTTGCCGTTATTGATGCACACTTGTGCCGGTGGTGGAGTAGTGACGAAGTGCACCCCTACGCAGACGACACATCGATGTGATCGTCATTGTAGGGTCGCCTGCTATGTGCGTGTTGTGTTGCATTTTTCTCTTTTTTCAGCCCTGCTGACCGTTCCTCTGGTTGAAAGCTGTTAACACAGGTTTATGTTGTCGGTTAACCATTACCTAACCAAAACCACAATGCTTTGCTTGACAAGTTCGATTATTGTTTGGTTTGTTGGTGTTTGCAAGAGGAGGAAACCGTGCCTTCATAGCTATCAATTCACTCACTTTGCCATGGCTGTGGTTGTATCTTTGTGAATCCCCGAGATTCGTATTTCGCGGACTGACTAGAGAGCAATTTGATAGGAATCACATCAGTCGAGATTGTCTATGGTGGCAACCACATTCACGTTGATGCCTTCATGCAAATTTTCACTCCACCGGTAACCACTACAAGAGTAACCACTGACGTCTGTGTTCTAGCACAATCTACGTTTCTTAGTTTATCGCTTGAAGTCCCCTTCGAATTACCTCGGCGATGCTCCACCGATCTCATTGCAAGACCACGTTCCAAGTGTTCCGTTGCATTCGTCTTGTGACAGCTTAATGAGCCTTGTAATTTCACTGAATCATCTTGCTTCTCAAAAACATCATTTTAGCACCCAAACATGCGAGGCTATCCCGGGGGAAATCTGCCACCCCAACAGCAGCATCCAAACTACCCTCGGTACCAGTGATTTTCCAAGAAACCACCGCCCTCCGAACGCACTGTACATATCCCCCGACCCCGCCTCACGCTATTAAGTTGTCAATGATTTATATGCTTATATGATGAATAAAATTGAACTACTACTAGAGCAAAGGCATCGGTGTTAAGAGCGTGTTGTGAATCATGTTTACTCAACCCCTTAATCCGATCGCACCGCCTCCGACACAGGGTTCCCCTTCTCGCAGCATGGCGCCAGCCGCGCGAATCCTCAACTCCCCTTCATTCACACGAATGCGTATCTTGGATTATCCTCACGCCTAGGTCTCGATGTTAGCGCATTTATGACTCACACTTCCGACGTATGTATACACACGCGCAAACCCAACACAATACGCAACGACACCAGTTTTGGTTGAGCTCTGAAGTAAACGATTGTGTCCCGTACTCTTCGGTCTTTTCCTTCATCGAGGGTATCAGGCAAGCGTAATCGGGCCAGAGTTAATTCCGTGGCCCCGGCGTGGTTCAAGACCACATGCTGGGACCCATAACAAGCAAATGAGTGCAAAAGAATAATCAGGTTCGGCATCTTTATGTTCAAAGGCTAGAAAGATAGCAAAGTGGTTTCGGCCTCCACATTTAAATTTAGTCCAACAAGTGCACGTAATTTACAATTATCTGCGAATGTATGCTTTAATTGCCACAAGGGCGTCGGTAAGATGCTTGATGGAAAGCGCCAACTGCTGGATGTCTTCAGGGCAGACACAGTTGTTCAGTTGCTGAGAGCAAAAAAGGATTTTGGCCTCTAGAACAGCAACTACCGCTTGCAGATCGGTGCAGGATTGAGACGAGGCTGTCGTGGACAATCTAAATGTTAGGATACAAAATGTAATTTTAATACCTTTGAGCATAACCAATAGTTTCGAAGTCTTTAGAAGGAGGCAGTCTTGGATAGATTTCACGATTTGGAGATGCCTTACAAGGCGGGGGAGAAGTAGCGAGAGGGGTAAGGCAAGTCGGAGGCGATCCATTTAGTATTGGTGATCGGCTTTTAGGTTGATTTTGACAAAACTCTGGCATTTTGTCAACTTCTGAACAGCCAACACAGTAGAGTTCTCCGTCCCTGTTCATTAACATAACGGCCTAAAATTGAACACATATTTCAGTCGAAAGATTCCATAAAAATTACACAGCCTAGTCGATGTTCAGCTCAATAAATAATCAAGGGCCCCTGAATGCGTAGTTGACGTTACATATAAACACTGCAGGTCTCTGAATTGGTAAATGCACATTAAAATTCGAAGGAACGATATCGCCGACTAGCACAATGACGAGAACGATACAAATTCCAATGCAAGCCAGCAAACCCTTAGATGTGCACTGGTATAAGTCAGGATACATAGCAAATAAAAATAGCCAAGAGATAACTTGCAAGACAAACGCACGTCGCAAACTGTGCAAGATTCCCCCAGCATACGCCATCCTTTCAAAAGATACTCTCCCATCAGGCTGGATACTTTGTCGGACCTACGACGTTGCCTATCTAATTCGGCGCGCCTTTCGCGAGACATCTTTGGCAGCTCGTCCTCGAACATCCTGGAAAAAACAAAATGACTTAGCGTCCTTTGCGCTTGTGTCATTCGAGCAGTAAAACAACGCCTAGTCAAAATCTGATTATAGGTATCAACTTAAATTAACCGAATTTCTGAACGAATTTTATACTTAGGTTAACATGATCCCATGTAATTTAATGTTAAATATAGCAATACGGCACTCAAGACAAATAAGATGGCCCTTTGCAAGTCAACTTATTCTCATTTATTATAAATAACGTTTTCGGAAGGAAAAAAAATGCATATTTCTAATTTTTACACTAACCACAATTAATCGAAGTGCGAGAGATTAGTGTAACAAGAAAATTCTGAACGACTATAAATTTCGTTATTCCTACGGTGGCGATTCACCAGTTGAAAATTCATCAATTTGCTGGTTTTATGCTAATATTAATCTTATTGACATTATTTTACATAAAATTGATGTAACGTTCCTTTCTTAAACACAATAAAAGTTATTACATTGCATAAATGCATTTACTAGCCTGCCTCTCTCTTTCGAGGTCACATTTAAAGGATTTGCTTGCCTGTCTAGTTGTCACTTTGGGCCCTCCACTTCAAGGCTAGAGTAGTTAACAGCTTCTTATTAACCCCAACAGAAGTGATCTGCTAGACATGGCTTGAGCTTGCCAGATTGGACTGTCAAACCTTGTCTCAGCTAACCCTCGAGACTACGAATTACGCAGGTGGCCTCTCTAAGAACAGAATCAATCATGTATGGCCCTTTACACAAGTGCTACAACTTCTTCACCTCTCCCACGACACTGAGCTAAACATACTTGAGATGCGGCTGTCTCAAAAAAAACGACAGCTTTGTCGTCGTAAGTCTGTTACACAATCGGACATTCAACTGCACGCGACCTCTCGTGGCAGACGTAACGCATGATCGAAGGTCAATTCAACAACGGTTAAGAGCGCACTTTGGTATACGGCAGACCCATACGCCAGCAGACACACTATTTAAGCCCATTGGTATCAAGATGCAACCGCAGAAGCATCTTGAGCGCCTGGTTTGTCCCCTCTGCCTGGTCATTGCCTTGTGTTTGACAGACAGTGATGCGGCGCCTGTGCACAACTAGCATGTCGCACAATTCCAGAAACAACAGGAAAGGAACGAATTTGCAACAGATACGGCTTCTGGAGAGGTAGTGCATTGTCCACTTGGTGAAATAGTCGACCATGATGAGGACCTAGCTGCCACGGGGTGGAGTGGCGCTCTGGCAGCACGAGGTGGCACATTCACTTCTACACAGTGGTACTTATTTGCACAAATGCTAGTAATACCATTGCGCATGACAGGCTACCGGTACCACCAACATGCAGCTTGATCATACTTTTAGGTCATTCAGAGAAAAAACCCTTGACTTGGTTAAGTTTCTGTTTTGACCAAGATTGGAGTTCCGAGTCAATTTGATATAAAAACACGAAATCACCACTATATGGCATGACGTTGAGGGCGCGAACTCGAGCGAATTTCAACTTTTATCTCAAAAACAAACCTAAAACCAATGATATCGAATTTTACTCGTTTCGCCCATCGTCATCGTCATCATCAGCCCCATTATTTCGATTCCTAGAAAACCATTCAAACTGAGCTGCGGGCTAAATGGTTCTGGAGACTTCTGCGGGACAGGCACAAATGGGTCTAGGTGGTGGGGACTGTAGGAAAACGAGGCCGGTCCTGTACCGAAGCCAAAGGCATCAACAGAAACTGCAAACGATGCATTGATGGTAGTGTCTCAATGACCCACGGACCAGCAATACGGTGATTGGCTGGTGCACATTTACAGCGTCATTCTAAGGTAGCCTGAAAACCGTGAATGCTCACAGAAACCAACAAATGAACTTCGATGGGTCTCGAATACGCAAAAATGGGATAGGCTGGCAGAATTTTGTCAGATAGACCATGCTAAAATTCTGAGCAAATCAGTGGTAAAGCCAAAAACGC
>UXSR01000256.1:0-51053 GCA_900604375.1 Mesocestoides corti
GCAACCTTGACTTGATAAAAGCGTAACAAAACAAATGTTAATAAATTAATGTAAATAAAATCAGAAACCAATCTTGGGGAATCGTGGATCCCCAACAGGTAGTCAAGCCGCTTTTCGGTTAAAACTAAGCTAAAGGAACCATGTACAACATGATGCTTAGGCTTTACTTGGTGCGTTTCTTTCGAAGACGTCAAATCAACTGAACGGAAGATGCCAGCTTCAAGCCATTGGGTGTGATTTAATTTTCAGAAATGTTTTGCTTCGAGTCTAAAATATTTTCGCGGTCTTTTGTGGTGTTGAAAGGATCACACGCAAGGTCCACGTAGGTTACAAAATCTTGCAGTATGGCAAAGTTTACGGTGGCATCTCACAAACAGTACACTCGACACTGCATTTTATACGACTTCCAACAAGGGAAAAATGCTTCTAAAACACGGAGGGAATCAATTTGCAGTGTACTTGGTGTCGACGCTGTCTTCTTACAAAACTTGTAATTTTTGTTACAAACAGTTCCGAGGTGGTGATTCCGGTCTTAGTGACCAGCCGCGCCCCAGACAGCAGCCTCGAAGGAACAAAGACAGAATTGCACGCTCCACTGAATGAAGGCTCAATGCAAACCCAATAAGGACTTGGAGCTTACTTAGGAGTCAACCAAACAGCCATTTCCAAGCGTTTGCATCACCAAATGGGAAGCATTCAAAAGCTCGGATGTTGGGTCCCACATGTGATGTCCGGGCACAACCCAGGTGAACGAATAAACACATGCGTCGACAGACCATAATGCCTCAAAAGTGCGTGTGGACTCCACGGGCACGCATAATCCTCAAGCCACTCGATCCCTGTTGGAGAAAATAACCAACTCGAGTAGGCGCGTCATTTGTTTCATTTCATAGTTCGGAGTGTGTGCAAAACAGAGCTACATTTCGAGGAGCAGCGGCCGTAACAAACACAGGAACCGACAAGTTACCTTCCAGCGAATATACAAAAAACAATAATAAAAAGCATGTCTGCCTCCGATTCACCGATGACCGCCTCTCGGGAGGCCCTTCCCGACTCCCCCGAAGGGGCCCCAGTGCTTCCGCCGACTGGCTCCACCCAACGCCGGACCAAACGAACCAGTTGGCGGCACCGTCGGTATGTTGGAGGCTGGGGTGGAGTGTTTCCGCGAAGCAGCCGGCTTGTCTGTCCACACAATCGGTTGGATCTTTTCTCTGCTCGTAGTTGAGGCCAACAAACCACCTAAAACGGGAAAGGCATCGAATTAAGGGCAAGACTGTGTGAGATTGCCAATTCCTAAGACAGATTATCAAGGCCTGGGAAGTGATCAGGAATAAAATGACTTGGGAAGTTAACGGTACGCCTGGGCGGGCAGGCGAAATTAAGACGAAAGAGCATTCTGTCTGGTTAACTCAGCCTTCTAAAAGCCTAAAGACCGGAGTGCCCTAACAAAAGTGAAATCAATCGCTTTTTTGCAATTCGCAAGATCTCTTTGTCCAAAAATGAGGCTTAAAGCGTAATTTGACTGAGTGCGATACAACCAATCAGGTTGCCTTCGGATGTTTCGGTGAACCAATCACAGCAGTGTGCGATTGGATTCGTTGTTTGATTTTAAATAAATAAAGGGCTAGACACGAAGAATTCCCGAATTCCAGTGAACAACGGAAATTCTTACCCGCGGGTAAAGTTGAAACGGGTTTTGAGGAAGTGGTCAGAGATTGGGAGACCGTGACGGAGGTTGGGCGGTTAAGGCTAGCTGAGGCTTGGGGCTGTGTGGACAGCAGGGGGCTTGAAAACAGACCACGTGGTGCGGAGGTTACCAAACTACTGGACGTTGTAGCCGCGCTACCTACATGCACGCACAAAAGTACTTCCATTAATTCGGGACTTTTTCGACTTCCATCGATCCTCAAATCTTGTCAGTCACCGTTTCGAAAGATACGACTACTTTCTGCCTTGGTTTGGTTAATGTACACACTTGTCGTGGACGAAAAACACGTGAGAAGACTACTCTTTCAAGCCAATGCCAGACCAAATGGAGAACAATGACTAACCAAAGAGAGAGACGGGTTTTTCTGTATCTGAAGAAAGGGTTTTCAATCCAGAAAAGAGACCAGAACTCGATGACGCTGTGATTGAGCTGAAGAGACCACCACCTGCTGTGCCAGAAGTTGAAAGCGTTTGAGAGAAGAGGGAATCACTATGAGGGGCCACTGTCGTCGGTGGAGGCGCAGGGTTCTCGGCGTCTTCGGCTTCGGAGGCGGGTCCTTCGTCGCCTTCGCATTCCAAATCGCCGCTACCCAGACTGGCTTCACCGCTCTCGCCCGCTTCATCGGCAATTTGAGCTTCTTCGCCTTCTGACCGGCTCTCTTCGTCCTCGACCTCTTGTGCATTGTCACCGCCGTCGTCGTCATCTTCTTCGTCTTCATCATCATCGTCATCGTCTCGGCCTGGAAAGCAAAGTCATAATCACGTAAAAACGAACGATCACTGGATCCTAACCACATTCGCCAAATGGCGAGAAAGCTTAGTTTACGTGATTCATGCAGACACGTGGTACCAAAGGCGACTTGTTCGACTCAGACCACCGACTAACTGAGAGGTGGCTTCGTTGAAATCCAATAAATTTTAAAGCGAAACAAGGGAACACTATGGGTGAATTCCCAAGCAGGCTGGAGTACGCTGGGAATTGACCTACACAATGAGGATATCATTACATCCGGGAGAGATATGCAACAGTGAAAAGCAAAACGGAATAACGAGGAATCACCTCGAGGAATATCCTAATCGCAGACAGTATCAAACAAAGGTAGGTTTAGAAATGTACCACTACTGAGAACAATGACAGCGTCGTCGCTTTCGTTAGCGCCTTCATTGTCTTCGCCATTGTCTTCCTCAACATCACCGCCTTCGACAGCAGCAGCAGCAGCACATTGGTCCTCTGCTTCATAATCGGTCTGGTCACCCTCGCTGTCGTCTTCCCCATCAGTGCTCTCTTCCTCTGGCGCTAGATGCATCACCTCCTGCAAGTACAAAGCCAGTTAACAGTCGAGACAATCAATAAGGAGCAAAAATCCTCGCATAAATTCAGACGCAACATTTGACCGCCATCTTCTGATCAGGGGATTTGAATTGAAATTTCTCCGTGGCAGGCTTTAAGCGGCATAGGGGATCATCAAAAAAGCATTTAGTGGGGCCTATTAAACACGCACATACACAGACATAAGCCATAGGACGCTTCACAAGTGTACAAGACAGGAAATGATATCTGAATGCCCTTAGTTTATATCTACCTCCAATCCTCAAGCTCCATCTAAACGGCTCAAGTAAGTCTACCAAATAAAAGACAAATTACACGAAACTAAGCAACATAACGCACTTCGGGGACCATTTGGGACTGGCTATCGACATCTTCAATGACTAAGCGGGGATCTTCGTCCTCCTGTTGCTGGTCCTCCTCTCCCTCCTCCACAATTTCATCATTCACATCAACGTCCTCCTCATTGCAGGACAAAGGCGTCATCTGCTGTACCGGCATCACCTCCCCCTCCTCTTCTACATCGGGGCTGATTTCTTCAACTTGGTCTTCCTGGTGCTCAACACTTGAATCCGCAGTACCTTCCATTTCCACGTTGATTGTTTCTAATGACATGGAAATATTAGGGGGGCGTCAAAAGACAATGCCTCCGCATCACCACAGAAACACAGCAATCTGAACACAAAAGACGCGTTGTGCGAGTGGATTCACATCGCGAAGCCTACTAACCAAATAAACTCCCGAAGAGGGAGCAAACACTTCAATTAAACACAAAAAAAATCTCCAGCCGGCAATCATGAAGGTCAAAAATCGTCCTGAGTCCTTAGACTATGAAGTTGCTTTAATGACAACACAAAGAGGTGTCGCTAATGACACCCGATACGGTACGAAGGCACCCCCATAACACCTCATCTTGTAGACTTCAACATCTGACGCAGCAACTATTGAAAAAAATTGGGATAAACTTTTCATTGAAAACACTTGCTCGGGTAGAAATTAACATGAAATCTCCATTACTACACGTAATTTTTACTATCATCTAGACACACATCGTCGTATTCCACCAGGCATGACCATAACTTTCAACTTATCGTAATAAGAGTTAGCATGAATGGGTTATCGCTAAGATACGTCACTCAAATAATTTGAGTACAGAGGCATCTCATTTGTGGAACATCCTGATTGAAAAAAAAACTGGCGTAAGAAAACTAAGGAATGAAAACGCGGTGGGAAGCTAACCTGTGAATACGGAAACGTTGGGGTCAGCGGAGGGCGCTGTCATCATCGGAGAAACTAGCAGTGTGGCTTCCATGGATGACCGGGTTGGAGTGAATACCGTGGACTTGAATCGTTTCGGCTCCTGGTTTTCAGAAGAGCCGGATGCTGAAGGGGACATCGGGCTGTCGTCTTGGGCCGTCTCTCCAGAACCTGAAGGCTGAGTGTGCTGGTCTGAGCCCATGACAGCTTCCTCGTAAGTCCGCTTCCCAATCGTGGAAGCACGAGGTTGAAATGATGCGGCAGTTACTGGTTGTTGGTCGTCTGTGGTGAAGGTAGATGAACTCGTGCCTACTTGCATCGCCGGAAGAAACTTCATGGGTCTCAAAGAAGCTAGGTAAAGCAAGGAAGTTACCATGAGGGGGGCTGTGTTGGCAAAAACCGATAGTAGCCAGTGGAAGGACGAATCAGAACACACGAAGAACCTACCGGCAGAATTCGGGAATGGCTGTGATTCGGTGGTCTGAGAGCTTCCCGCGAAGGCTGAAGTCTCGATAGACTGGAAGGTGCTTTGACTCTGAGGAACCGGCGAGAGGTAGCTGCTACTGACCTGTGGCTGATGCGGATGTTGATCGCCAAAGAGTCCTGTGGTCGTCGGTAGAACAGTAGCAACAAAATTAGTCAGTGGCCGAATTTCTGCGGTCTGTCGTGCAACGGCGGACAGCAGGCCTGGCGAGGGAGTAGGTGGGGGAGGCGTTTGGACGGGTTGGACTGTTGCTGCCGCTCGCATTACCCAGGAAGCACCACTAACCGATGTACTGGAGGGAGTCGCCGTTGTTGATGTGCACGAAGCACTTGACAACGTGGTATTCTCTGGCGAGACGGATTGCCGATCAGCGGTTTCTGACATTTGTGGAACAGTCTAAACGCACGAAAGGAGTCGTTTATACAATGCTCAAGTACACTTATTCAGCTATTAAGGCCTCAACTCAAGAAAAATACAAAACGCTACTAATGGGAAGCCTCTGAATCGTGGAATAATACGCGGGTTTGCGAAGAAAACTTGCCGAAGTAGTTGCCACAGAGGAGACACTGGAGGTGACGAGGGTTGAGACAGGAGTCGGTTCGCTGGGGACAGCCATTGCCGAGGCTAGCTGCGCCTTCAATTCAACACACTGTCTTTTAGTCTTGGTGAGTTGTGACTCAATCAGTTGCATTCGCAAGAGCCGCTCCGACTGTGCTTCAGCCTGGCTTCGAAGACGCGACAGCTCGGCCAGCAGCAGGGAGAGAAGGCGATTCAGATGATCGTAGGTGGCCGAGGCTTGATGCGGCGGTGGCAGGTCATCGCCGATCAGGGATTGCGGCGAGTCGGTCGTAATTGCGGCTAGCTCCGGCAACGACTGTTGGTAATGGGACAATGTTGAAAATACCTGACGTAAGTAGTGTTGGCATGGGGACAGAAATTAAGGTACTACAAGCAAAAGATTCTGAAGGATAGCGAGTTGAAACATTCAAGCCCACAAATGCAGGAAAAGTAAAAAACGACAAAATTTCGGTGTCCATAGCTACGCGTGGTTATAGCATCAAGGAACAACAGTCCGAGATTGAACAAGAGCTTACCTCGGCCTGGCCAAGCAGCTGTTCCAAATGGTTGATTTCCTGTCTCAGAAGAGTCGACTGCTCCTGTTCCAAATGCAGATTCGCTTGAGTATTCAGGAGATCGGCGCGCAGTGCCACCATCGCCTCTTCTGCCGTCTTCATGCTCTTTTCTAAACATGCGTTAGCAACAGTATACAATGGGACTGTTTTGAGAGTTAAAATAATGACTAACAACACCTCTGCTCCCCCCCTAAAACACCAATTTCAAACCAGCTTTTCAAAAAAAAACAACAGAATAGTCTTTAAAATACACGGAGCTAGTATCCAAATGCGAGGTCGCAATTAAGCGACGCCTAGTGGTTTGAAAATGGCGTACCTTTTTCTTGAGTGGTGGATAATTGACGTCGCAGTTCATCTGACTCCTGACGGTACTTGCGTCCGATTTCACGGAGTTTCACGATATTAACCTGTTTCCTAGAGAGCTCTTCCTGCTGATTCCGACATTGCTCGCTAGAAGAAAAAAAGCACGTATAATTACAATGTGCTGTGAAGTCCAACAAAATTGCTAGCTTCGTTCATTTGTTGCTGCACTTAGAGTATGCTGGGGAGGGTGATTAGTCTCCAACCGGTATCCTCTGCAACGTTGTGACTAGCAACGGGAGAAAAGCAACTCCCAAAGGTGCGTGGGCCTTCGATCGGTATAATACTAATAATAATCAAGTAGGGGAACGGGCAAGACTCACTCTAGTGACGCAGTTTTGGTGGCCAAAGCCAGTCTTTCGGCCTCCAGTTTGGAGAGACTCGACGAGAGCTCGCCCATCTGATGCTCGAGTGCGGCAATGCGGGACTCGGATTCGCGCTCAAGACTCGCCTTCGCCTCCTCGGTTGCCAGCAAGCGTGCTTGAAGTTGATCTCGAGCATTGCTAAGAGGAGACAAGACCAACTTAAAGCATCGCAACACACGAAAATGCACGCTATTGTGGACAATTCCTGAGTTCGAAACCAATCATAGTTACATTGCCACTAAATTAGAGAAGAAACTGAAACAATCATTGGAGGGCAAACAGAAAGCAATCAGAAACTAAGGACTACTTGCCGCCCCATCACATTACTTATTGAAACCGTGAGCAAAAGATGTCGGTGACATTATGGGTGAATCATGAAGTACAAAATTGTTGCGCGTTGGGTTAGACGCTGACTATAGTACCCAGAGTTGAAGATATACCACTAGTGCACGTCAATCAGGTATAACAGGGGTTGCTGGTACCAGAATGTAGAGCCTACTTCATTAAGCACTGATCGAATAAGCGGGAATCCCACAACGAGACAACGCAAGCACACATGAAACGCACCAGGCCTGTTTGTACTCCTCGGGATCCATTCGTTTCGACGTCTCCACAAGGCGTGTGCACCTCTCCTTCCAACGATCACGTTCCTCCGCCAGAGAGCGCTTCTCCGCCGCGAGAATTTCTCTCATATCCTCCAATTCCTTACACTGTATCCGAAGAGGCTCCATTTCAGCACGCAATGCGACCAACTACAAGAAGCACATAACCGTAGACAAAGGCCAAGCCAATCAAACTAACAATACCAAAATACAAGTGGAGCTCAAGTAGTTACCTGTTCTTCAGCCTGGGCAGCCGCGTTGCGGATGCTTTCGCGCTCCTGTCTGAGGAGACGGTTCGACTCACTGAGCACACTGACCTGCTCAATCTGGCTCATCAGACTGGCGTGCTGACTGGAGGTCTCGGCTCGAATCTCGCTTTCTCGGCGCTCCTCAGAGAGCTGCGCCTGCAGATCGGCGATGCGTGACTCGAGGGAGTGGACGCGCAGGTGCAAACGGCTGACTTCCGCGTTGGCAGCCTCCTCAGCTGCCTCGGCAATTGACTTCTGGCGACGCAGGTACCTACAAGTGATGGTAGGTAGGTAGGTTCGAGTGGCATTTCGAGTGCACGGAACGCGTGGATTTGAGGCGCCAAGTGGAAACACCGGACTTACTCAAGAACGTGCGTAAAGTCCTCTGATGCTTTGATCTGAGCACCCAATTCTTCGCTCGGAAATGACTCATCACTTGAGCGCTCCATCAACTTGCGGAGGTTCACGGTTTGCTCTGTTAACTGAATGATAGAAACGCCGAATGCATAAAGCTGACGAAGAACAGTATTTTCAAATCGCCTAGCTAGGGCACTGGACGTGAATACGGCATGATAAGATGCGAATACAATAAAGTTCAACCAAGACTACAAACATGTGCAACAATAGTCCATTTTAACTGTTATAATCAGCTAGAACATTGTTCGAGAACAGTCGGTGACCCATTTTACGATGACGGAGAGGTCAGATCTTAACGCACAAATTCGATAAGCTGTAGCGCTACAGAATGGGGAATTGACCGAACAGCCCCTGTTAAAGACCTCAAAATCAACCGTAAAAATGGGGTTTATGAGAAGGGCACAGATGGCGAAGTTTGATACATCAGAATATAGCAATTCTTTTGAAATTTGGACGATAACCAAAGACAATGTATAGTGTGACGAACCGGAACACAACAAGAGCACTCAACCTACTAATCATCGTATGTATTTAGCAATACTTTATACGCTTAGAGTCTGCAACGGTTTTTCTAAATGAGGCGCTGATATCACCAAAAAAACTGCATGAGCTTAGAGTAAAAAAAGCGTTGGGTAGCGACGTCTTGAGTCGAAATGTTCAACAGCACTAACAATAGGATGTCTGATCGCGAAATGGCTCGCTACGATGAATGCTGACAGCAAGCATTCTTTCTAAGCCAACACCCGTAAAAAAAGATGGAAATACGCGTGACTCAACATCCCGTAATCACAAAGAATGGTGCGATAAAAAGGTGTAAAACCACAAAAACCTTCAGTATTTGCTCTTGCAGCCGGTTGACTTCTTCGTCGGCGTCGGCAATACGCTTGGTGAAACGAGCACGCTCCTCTTCCCAGAGCTTCAACTGCTCCTTCGAGCGCTCCTCCGACTGCTCTGCGCACGCCTTGGCAGTCTCCAGGGCGGTTCGGAGACCCTCGACTTCGGAACGCGCCTCCTCTGCACGCTTGCGCGCCTCCATCAACAGTTGCACATCCTACAAGTTCAATTGTCTTAGAAAGAGCAGCTGAAGTAATGTGAAGATGGGCTGAGGATAAACGACAGGCACCAAAACCGGCTGAATAACTTGTGCAAAAGGAGCCAGAAGGCCAAGGAGCCGAACTCGACCGACGCACCTGTGAATGCAATCGCAGTTCCACTTCGTACTTCTCCCTCGCCTCCTGAGCGGTGCGCTGGTGAGAGGCGACCTCCGAACGCGAGGACTCCTCCACCTTGAGCGCGGTCTCGCGTCTCGCCTCTGCGTCCTTCAACGCCGCCTGTGCAGCGACCAAGTCCGCCCGCAGCTTTGTCAGCGCAGCCTGGGACTCGTCCGTTAGACGTGCGTTCGCCTGGACCAGGTCCTGTCTTTCGCTCTTCTCCAACATCAACTGCATGTTGAGAAGTTCGCACTCTAGGGAGGAAAGAGCAAGCGCGTCGTGTTTAATGGGTAACCGGTGAGTGCGCAACAAAGCCATTAAAAAGAAAAGAGAGAAATGCATACGTTGGTTTTTGTCTTCGACCTCAGCTGCATGGGCGTGCTCCAGTTCCTCGCGTTCCCGCGTCAGACTGGCGATGTGGGCTTCCATTTCACTGCCCAACTGCTGGTACTCTGCAAACTGCTTGCGAACCGCTTCGAGAGAGACGCGGAGGAATGAGCATTCTCGTTCGACCTCCCGGAATTGAGCCAGCGAGGGTTGGTTTTCGGGACAGGTGGAGGTCTCCGCAGACGCGGACGTCTGATCGCCGACTGCATGCGCCAGCTGATCTGAAGGCTCTGCAGAAAAAAAAGCACAAGATGGCGTATTCGCATGAATGTCTTAGGCCCTTGTGAACCAAAGTGTCTGGACTACTTTCACGTTACTGGTGATAAAATTGTGGGTTACATTCATGCATACGACAGAGATACGCCAGACGTCGTGTCGGAGTAAACACGCATCACTCAGGCTGAAAATAACCAAAAACTAAACAGTTTATAGGTTGTAAACGGCGTCAATTTGTCCTTTAGTTCTTGTCGGCACCTGAATCAGCAAAATTAACTGGTTTAAAATCAGAAAACTCGTCAAATCTCGTATAAGAACCAACCATTTCCTCGTGTTTCCACCACGGTCAAAGTCGGTAATTGATGAGAAATCACGAAACACGCCCTACATGATGTAAAATGGACCGAACAGCTTCGGATTTCCTACCCCAACCATTGTTTAGGGAAAAAAGGCTTATTTTTTGAGCCAGTATGAGAAAGAATTAACAAAAGCGTTTCGATCAGAATAGAAAGAGTCAGTGATAAGGATTAACTGAAAAAATTGCAAATTTAAGGACCAGAACGTACTTGCACGAGCGTTGGGACTGCTACCATCGGTGCTAGACGTGGGCGTACCAGGACCAGTTTTCGATGTCGCGATCGCAGTACGAAGTTGACAAGCTTCCTCTTCGGCGGAACGAAGTGCCTGCCTGGCGTGCGAAAGCTCCGACTGCAACGTCATGTTCAAGGCATCCATTTTCTCTAGCTTCTCCTCGGATGACTTTCGCAAATCTGCCAGTTCAGTTTCCAAGGCGGCTATCCGACGACTAGCCTGCATCCTCTCCATTTCCTCGCGGTGTTCCAGGTTGTTTTGAATGGACTGCAGCTGACGCATCAGCTGTTCGTGCGTGACGGCCAATTTTTGGGCAGATTCGAGCTCCTGGGTGAGACGGGTTTCGTTGGCACGAGCGTGCTCCAGTTGACGAGTGAGTTGGCGACACTCAACTTCGGCAGCAGCCAGGCGGTCGCTTGTGCAGGCCGATTGTTCACGCAGTGCCGTCAGGGCCTCATCGCTTGCCGCGGCCGAGGTGGTGTAACGCGCGTTCATCTCGCGCAGAATAGATATCTCCTCCTTGTAGTTGGCCACATTCGCCTCCAGAGTTCGAAATTTCTCGTGTGTAAAATCCAGCTACAAAAAACCGTGCTTAATGTACTTGTGACATCTGCTAGCCCTGTTTTTTTTTTCACACGCTTTTCTAGTTGTCCCTGGAACACACTAATAGGTTCGCAAATCGCTGAGTTGAACGCTAGTACACACTGGGTTAGAGGATATCCTGTTTAATTCATGGAAACCCGTTTTAAAGAAGAACACACATACAAGGCTCGTTTTCCAAGCCAAGCCAAAGTTAGAAAGACAACACTGACTTACTTGAGCAGCCAACTTCTGGTTGAGAATTCTGGCTTCACTCCCTTCTTTACGGAGTTTCTCGATTGTCTCAGTGTAGACCTCGTCCGATTTGGCTTTATCCTCGCGGTACTGCTTAAGTTCGGAATGGAGGGAGCACAGAGACTCCTCAAGCTTGACCGCGGATTGGGAGTCGTTACCTCCCGATGTTGTTGCATTAGTCCGATCCAAAGTGGACACTGATGAGACGTCAATCACACCTGATGTATCTACAGTAAATTGACATAAGTACGCACGTAATGAGACAAAAATGCGAACTAGGCCCATCGTCGCTTACCTGGGTGAACAAGGAGGCTGGCGTTATCGATAGACGTTGCATCAGAGGGACCGCGTTTACACGGCGTCGAGCCTTCAGCTATTGCAGAATCCGGCAAGGGGATGGCGTGTTTCTGAAGCAACGCCTTGAAAGCGTCGCGCTGTCGTGCAGCGAACTGGGCCTCCGATCTCGCTTCGGAGGCAGCCAAACGAGCCACCTGTACTTCACCGGAAAGTACTTCTACCTTGGCCGTAATCTCCGACACTCGGCTGGCCAGGACGTCCTCTTTTGATTCGTGATCTTCCAGTTGGGTGGCTAAATCCCTTGCAACCAGTAAAAGACGCGCATTTTGGGTCTGCAACTCAGCTAGACTTCGATAAGTCACCAGGTTGCAGTCGATCACCGACGCAGCTGCCGAATTGTTCGAAGAACAAAGCTCAAGCAGCTTACGACTGTCCGTGTCATCGGTGCTGCTATCGGGGAATGCGTCAAGGGCTCCCTGATCGGTCAATTTAATGACCGTCCCTCGAGCAGTTTCGAGTTCGTAAAGCAGAGTTTTAACCTGGGTGGAGAGATCCTTGCAGCTTTGCTTAAGTCGCAGATTTTGACGCTGGTAATAGCCTGAACGTCGGCTGTGGTCATTGGCCATCTCATGCTGCTCTTTGGCATTGGCCAGGGCGGTCTCTAGTTGTGACTCTAATTCAGCGATCCGTTCCTTACTCTTGTAGAAGGCCTCCTGTTGCGAGCGAAGCAGGGGACCTTTCTCCTCCAACTGCGAAATCATCTCACGAATGTGCTCTGTCAACCTTCCATTATCAAGTTTGAGCAGGTCGCGCTCCTCAACAACCTGAAAGATCGAAATTTGGGGAAGGGGGATAACATTGTGGCATCTACACAATCAACTACTGTACGTGCACCAACCTGAACGTAGTCTGAGTAAATCTGCGTAAGACTCCTCCCGCGTTTTAATGAAGCGATTGTGGTCGCTACAGCGGGATTAAGCTGACGCAGCTCCTCCTCCGAGAGTCCCTGAATGCGAAATTTGTCGACGATTTCATTTGCAACCTTTAATTCGTTCGTGAGCATGGCGTTTTGCGACGCCAACTTTTCCTTCTCTGCCACCAGCGTCTCGACAAAAGCGGCCTTTTCGTTTTGCAATTTGATGACGTCTAAAAATACGAACCACGGGTGTGAGTGCAGGTCCAAACGCGTAGCATGTTTGTACCACCTTTACAGTCTAATGTGACCGCTCTTAAAAGTCATTAGTAGTATCGACACAGATGAAGTGCCCTAATTTTCAGATTTAGGAAGGGAGGTTTATGACATGCAAAACGTACGTTCATGCCCCTGATTGAGCATTTCCTGCATTTCCGCGACGGCCTTTTGCATTTCTTCACACTTTTTCTCCGCTTCAGTAGCTTGGTCCTTGTACAAATCAGTGAGGCGACGTTGAGCATCCAACTCGTTACCATGCAATTGTTCCATATTTACAAGTTCATCAGTGCGCTATATTAGCATTAAAAACACAGAATCGGTGTTCTTACTATCTTCAACTTTTCAATGTGGTCTTCATTAGACTCCGTCAATCGCTTGACAAGATCCTCTAACTTGGCTACAGAAGACTGGGATTTCTCAAGTTCGACTTTTCGAGACGCTAACTCGGACTCCAGGTCAAGATACTTCTCGGACTAAAAGCGGAATGACGGAAAAGGACCAATAAGTCTTACATTATCTCGTCTAATCGACAATAGCTTGTCATTCGCCTTGTGAAGTTCCTCTTCCAACCAGGCGTTGTGTCTCTTAATGGATTCACTTGTCTCTTCGAGGCGTTTTTCACGGAGCTAAAGATTGTAAGCGAAAAATAGGCGCATTACCGCCAAAAGAGCCTTCTCCGTCTTAGCTTCTTCCAGCTGCGTCAGTGCATCTGATTTTATGCGTCTAGTTGAACTGACTTCTTCCTGAAGTTCCCGCAGCTCGGCAGAGAGTTGTTCGCACTCCGATATCTTTTTATTTAGAAGTTCGTTTAAACCTTCTTTATCGTTCTCCAGGTTCTTGATTACTAATTCTAGTTCGCCAGATACAGACATACAATCGGTAAGCTTTTTATTTAGCTCATCTCGCTCCTTCGTTAGCTCTAAGCATTTGATTTCTTCTTTACTAAGAGCCTCACGAAATGTAGTTAGACTGGTGCCAGTTGAGTCCAAATCGGATCGGAGACGAGCACATTCCTCTTGGAGGCGTTCAACTTCACATTCTGCACACGTGTCACAGAAAAATTAATCTAGCTTACTATGCGACTCTTCAATCTGCTTTAGGCGTTCTTTAGCCTCAGCAGCTTCGTGGGTAACACTGTCGAAAGCGATCGCAAGATTTTCCGCCACCTTTTCTGATAGACTCATAAGATCCTCTTCCGACAAGTGAGCAAGCTGGATTAACGCGTCCATTATTAAGAAGTCCAAACCTAGAATAGTACCGGGCAAGATTAAGGACAAATCCAGAAGATCTAGACCGAAACCATACAATAAAATCAGAGGAAAGCATAATTTACTGGAAATTACTTGTTTTCTTATGCAGAATTAGAAGCGACTAAAGACGTTCGTTTTTTAGTAACAAAAATCACGTAATCCACGAAAAATTACTCTAAAAATTACGTTGTTTATCCTTAAATGTAGGAAAACAACAAATACTTTACATTCACCACAAAATCGTAAGCAGGCTCAGGTTAAGATTATGTAGCAGAAATATGAAAAAAAACCTGATATGTGATTAGAGACTGCGAAAACATCAAAACAAAGTACGCAAATCTGGAATGGATGAAGGGACAGACGATAAAACCAACAAAGCCAGCCTTAGCACGTTGGAACAGCCAAATGAATAGCGGGCACACATTGACTGCAATTAGCACAATAATAACGTAACTATGGCACGTTTAGGGATATCTTAAGCTAACAGAACTTGGCTACAAATATGGCTCATTGACAATTGATAAACCACAAGTGTAAAGAATAGAAAAAAAGCACGAAAGAATTTGCGCTGTAAATATATTTCAATAAAGTAGCAAGTTATTCTAACACTAAAAAAGTAAAAATCCCATCTCCCACCCTAACTTGTGCCGTTTAATCAAGACTTGCCGTTGGATGATGCATCTCAATTATTTGGAAAAAGAGCGATGGGCGACAGCAAAGACAAGTAGAAATATTTACAAGTTGTCGGAATTTAATAACCAAAAGTTAACAAATAATTCCAGAGAATTACAATACAAAACGATCTGTCAGGCAGCAAAAATTAACGAAATTAAGGTCCGACAATTCAAGACATAAAACACTAGATCTCATATACTACAGACGTTATTACATACATGGTTACACCTACAGAAACATGATTGCTGATTTGAAGAAGTTGACAACAACAAAGTTAAATTGGGACAACTAAAATGTGGGTTTAAGATTAACAGAGTACAACAAATTAATAAATCGAGAAGAAGGAATCATGTTACAGAGCAGTCTTACAATACAAAAAGGAAAATAATTGCAACATTTTAGTCACTTCAAAATAATAATGCAAGAAACTCACAAAAATAACTCGGCGAAGACAACCACCTACCAGTTTGAATTGAACAGACAAATCACAGAAGCTCGAAGTCTGTAATTGGCCAATATTCATCAAATCTTAAGAAAAAATTGATTTCACATTACTTTAATCCCATTTCAGATTTCAAAGTACCAGGAAAGGAAAAACCACATGCACAATTTTCGACTAAAATTGCAACATAGAATATGCTATTTTAACTAATATACAGGCAATTTAGATTTATGTAGTATTAACAGATTTGAGACAACTGGCATTTTTACAGCTGGAAGTCATAACGCCGACTAAGTAATTTTCGTATCATAAAAGTCACTTAAATGATAATTGCTATAATTCGTACGTTCACCAGTCGAATTTGACCGTATTTATTATGTACTGGCTAATATTTCTTCGTAAATTGTTAATTTCGTTGATCTATCGTTATTATAGGATGCGACACCTGCAAGGTTTCAAATATTTAAGTCGAGTTAATTGATTTTAAATAAATAGGCCATATGCCTCTAGAGAATTGTTTTTGACAACAATTAAAATATAGACCTTCAAGTTGACTGCATGCACAAAAAACCTACTCGCCATCAAACTTCAAATGTTTGATTATCTATGTATTTTGCTAGAATATTTGCTTTAGTTTACATTCAAATTTAGAAACAATTGTTCACTAATTTATTTTATGTGTTTACACTTCAACGGTTCCTAATGTAAGAGTGGACACAATCTTTTTTCATTTGAAAATTGTACTTGTGCAATTTCTTTTTTGTTGATTTTTGTCATTAGACAAATGGTAAAAATCTCTTTGTGACAACGTCCCTAATATATGCATAGAAATTGCAGTTGTCCAATGCAGCAGTCATATTACATTTTGTGTTTCTTGTCAGGTAATATTTTTGTGGTCATTTTTTCGAAGTATTTGCAGTTGCAAACTATGTGAAATATAGTAATTTTGTACTGAACCCCATTTTTACTTATATTTTCTAGACCCTTGTAATATTTAGTTACTGGATTTTTAGAAACACTATAATTCGTTTAACTATGTGGAGATTGTCTTTGCAGAAACGACGTTGGTCTCTGCGTTTCTATTTTTTAATCCTATAAGTTTGTTGCTATTATTACCTTAATTAACACTTAGGCGTAGTGTATTAACCATTTGCGTGTTGGTTTGTTTTCCCATCCTGTTTTTCATGCCGGTTAATTCGTCTGCGAAGGTTTTATGCAGCTTCCTAAGCCATAATGGTTTTTTGGTTTTTCTGACACGTTTATTTAGTTAGTTAGATTCCGCGTATGCAAATGTTGATGCATTGTCTACTGAGGTTTGTTTTTTTTTCTAAAATTACCACAACAAATTTCAGCTACATGCAACTAAGTTGCAATTATCAAGCAAATGTGAGGCGATTAAAATACTGACCCAACGTCTTGAGGAGACTAAAAAGGAGGCGGAACAGTTCAAACTTATGGCAGAACAAGTAACATTTAGCTATCTTTAATGGTTATAGCTACAAGAACGTTATAGAAGCTTGAAACAAACGCTGGGTTCTGATGTTTCCAGCTCTCCCTCTGTCAACTGTCCACCACGAAAAGCTTTCATAAATGTATTTATTTTTTTTTGCATAACACTTTTCAGTTAAAAGTTAAACTAAATGAAAGCGAAATGCACAATCGCATTTTAGAGACAGAACTTAATAACATTCGACGTCGAAATTCAGAACTCTTAAATGATATAGCAGTGCTCCAGAAATCTTGCGCTCGTAGCCAGCCTGAAGCTTTTGAGAATTCAAGCAACGAGAAAAAATCATTTTCGGCTCAAGAACGCGAGTCTTTGATTGCTCAACTAGAACTCAAAACCATGGAGGTACTTTAACCCTTTATTTTTCTTAATGTCCTGAAATAATTGTGTCCCATCTAGCACACCGTTTTGAAGACCTCGGACACATCTTTGTAATCCTTTTTTCCTTTCCTATTTTTCTGTTGCATCTGCTTTTTCGATTTTAGTGTGTGCGGCTGAAACGTGATCTGGAAATTTGTAACGACGAGAAACAGGAACTGCTTTTAGAGCTTAATGTCAGGAAGGAGTCTTTGCTGCTTGATTCCTTTGACAAGTCGGCCGAAGGAGATGTAGAATCGATCCTACGTGAGAATAAGTATGTCGTCAATTTGAAACGGCATAATTTCCTCTTCCCAGGGTCCTCTCCCGTCAAGTTATCAAGCTTGAGGCCGAAAAACGCCTGCTTGCCCAATCTCTTGCCAAATACAACGTATGTGAAAGTGTGAAATGTTGATAAAACTGCACATATAGTCTGGTTTTCTCAAATGAATATTTTTGTGCTTAGGAATGTGATGGGCCTAACAAGTCACAGCAACTCTCAGGCTCGTTTTCCAGCTTGGTAAATGGTAAGTCTACTCTACTCACCATTTTGACTTTTGTTGAACCCATCTGGATCTGAGGTCGGCTAGCTTAGATCCAACTTATACTAGGTGTTTCTTCACACAAATCTACTGTGCTTTCAACTTTCCCTGTTGAAGTGTCAGTCTCATTAATATGGAATTCAAGAAGGGGGGTATGTGATTTATGCCGTCGTCATAATGGATGCTTTGATCAAATAGTCTTTTGTGCAATTGAGGCCTGTGTGTTGTTCCACCTCTTGGGGATCTACACCTCTGCCTCTGAATGAAACTCATGCATTCTGTGCACCAACTACACCGTTCGAGGTTTATTTTAGTGCGGTAATTATTCTATTTCAAGATTTTGAAAACGACCCTGTGGACAACGAAGTGCCCCGTCTAGGTGACGAAGGTTGGTCCAGGATTGTATTTTTTTCTTAAGCTGTCTGATTTACAATAAGTAGATTATTTCTCTGATTAGTGTGTTCGAATGAAGACTTGTGTCGGGCCGCAAGTGAAGGAACTGTCATGGACAAGCCTCCAGGTGGACCGTAATGTGCTTCCCACCCATCTTAAATCTCCATAACTGTGATATCATGTAAATGTTTCTTGTATTTCTGCCGCCAACGTTCAAAGTAATATTTACTCGTTTCTTTGCCTTGTTTTGCAAACGAATAATCACAGTAAGGGTGTCGTCGTCAGGACTAGAATTAGATTAATCTACATATAAAATTGGTCAAACCTACCCCTTTTTTGTTCGGGTACTCGTAATATTTTCGGTACTGGCCACGCGTACGTAAAAGTGAATGCAGCGATATCCTTTACTTCTAAGAAATTAGTGTTTGTGTAAGTTTCTGTAGTGACCTGATGAGGTGTTTCTGCGAATTGCTAAGGAAATCTTTCCTGCTAAAGTAGTTGCTATTGGATATTCTCTTGAGTTGGTGAGGAAATAAATTGCCTGAACGGATTGACCTTAAGTAGGATAGAGATAGTAGTGGAAAAAACTAGAGGAGAGGGGGTTTCTCTGATGCGAAGCGCTGTTCTCACTCTGCCATTGATGCCTGACAACTGAGAAGGCTTATGCATTGCCTGCCTTGTCTGCTGTTGCTGCCAGCCGTCTCCAAACTTCAGATATTTGTTATTGTTGATTATCCCACTACGTCAGAACTTTGGGTGTGGTTGGGACCGATATTTGCGTCCAAAGGTGCTTCGTACCAATTACAATTTGCCGGCGCTCTTATTTTACCAAGTTGATAATGCTAATTAAATCCCATCTACATTTGCAGCACCTAAGGTGTGTGGTGTTTGAGCAAGTTTTGCATGCAAACAAGTAAACAAAATCCGAGACACGAGCCTAAATGTGTACATCAATTCAAGCTTCGGGAATCATTAGTTTAAGAGTTTAGCCTTTTAATGAAAAACAAAGAAAATTCGTAATTCACGATGGCTCTGCTGCTAAGCAAGCCTGAGAACTGGAGTTAATTCCTTCTTCTATAAATTCCACTTATGAACCCGTGCCTGAATTTTGACAGGTTGGATGATGATGATAGTTTATTTCCGTGGTCGGTCGTTTTTAAGCTTTCCCATTAAATAAATCGGTAAGGTGTGACACATCTTAGACCTCTTTGCCTTTATTGTTTTGCCATGTCCTGGTTGGATTCCTTTTTTTCTGACACGGCATCTAGTGACATCGAGGTTAACATGTGCGTTGCTGTTGGAAACATGGGTTACGTTTAACATAATGCACCACAAATATCGATAACAAATTTAAACAAAATGAAGCACTTTTAGCTTGGGACAGGTAAAATAGTACACTTAATAGGGTGGTTATTTAAATTCAATAGATACTGTAACCGCGATAGTTGGGAACTTTTCGTATAGCGTAGTGATTAACTTATAATTAGGAATTAGAATTTAAAGGAATTATAAGGTACGTTTCATCTTTACATATTGGTGATTAGAAAATGTCGTGCATAATTTTGGCAGATGACAGAAACATGCGATTTTGACTATGCTAATATTCTTTTCATTACCATATTATTACCTGGCAGTTGCCAAAATGCTTCGTGGCTTTGCACAATCTAACGCACTTTTCTTTTTAATGGCACGCAGGATCAGTTTTCCAGATTAAAATGAAAATTTGTATTTTCTTAATGTTACTTTTATGATTTCGAGTAGAACTGCAAAGGTGGCATTTAGGATGTGTATGGGGATCGTGCTCCTTCTTGTACAACCAGTCTATATCAAAAGATCTTATTTTTGTCTCTGCAAAATAACTGATTTCATGAAAGACGTCCACTCGATTGTGTACTTTTGAAGGAACGGAAATAGTTTTCGAATGTTGTCCACTGTCTGGATGTGTCCAAATGTTGGGCAAAGTTGGTTTTAAACGATCGACGAAAAAGGGGTCTTCTTTTCCCTCCTAGTATTTCTAAACGTCCATCGTTGGTGTGGTGAAGTTGTCGACAAATGCTGTCGCGTCTGCAGTCTCCTGTAGGCGGTGGGTGTCGCTTATGACAACGCGATACAGAACTGTGCGGGAAGTTTAAAAATCGTTCCGATAACTATTTCTGCTGGCAAAGCAACCTGTAGTTTTGGTTACAAGCGAAGAGTAACGCTCGATCTAAAACGCTGATTCACCTTGTTTTGTAAGATATCAAGCTCGATTGTAGGAGTTTGGAAATTTTTAGGTATGAGTCTGCTGGTGGAATGGGTCGTTAAACAAGGCAACCTATTTTGGCTGTTTACTCAACGGACGTGTCAGGAATTGGTTATGGTGAAGTGATGAATCGTGGCAACGGTCCAACGATACAGATGTGGACGCGACCAAGTCGTGCGCCTGGCGCCAGAGTTGCATTGATGAATCGATCAACTTTGAATATCGACGCTGTGACACAAGTGGGTGTTCATTGCTGAATCAACTACCTTAATGTTCGTTGACTCAGGTGACCTTTACCGTGAATCGAATGCAACACTTAGTGTCGACGTCAGTTTTGGAAATTCCTGTGGCTTAGCGTCAGATTCTTGCTCACCCGCCACAATGTCATAATCGATAAGAGACTGTGTGTAACCAGAATCGGCATTCGAAGAATCGAGAGCCCCCCACAAAGCACTGTTGGCGTTGATGCAACAGATTTAACTCGAGTACTGTGGAATATAATCTAAATGTTGAAATTGCTATTTAAATTCATCAACTCCATCAATTACTCCTCTGTGCGGCTTTGTCAAAAAATACCCACCCGCGTCGCTCAAGAGTTGGTTGTTCAATCACCCTTTCCGCTAGTTACAACAACAAAGGACTGGGGAGCTTCAATATTGTACTAATGAATAATAAGTGGCTGGTGATTTAAGGCAATAACAAGGAACTGGTATGTGCATAAAATGCAAAATATGCCAACCAATCACCGTAGTTTAGAACTTATCATTGTAAAATAATACCATTACTTGAGAGTAATAAAGGACGTTTAAACGTGCCTGTGCATTGCTGAAATAAGACACCGGCGTCGTCTGACGTTGGTTCCCGTGAAATGAGATGTTTACGTCAACGTAGATTGGCTTCCCAGTCACACTTCTTTCAAGTGCTAACAGGTTTTGAATGAATTTGCATCGCATGCTTATCCCGATGTAATTTTCAACATCATTAATCCTACACTTGGTTAATTTAAAAATTATTCAACCTCAAGGCTACATCTTGAGCTCATTACTCCAAGAACTGTGAGTGATGAAAGCAGTTACTAACCAAAGATTATCAACGTTGTTACTTTAGGCCCACGAATTTAGTAATGTACGGTTTTTCTCAAGTCTGAAATTCTATAAACACAGATACGAATACGGTACGAATACGGTGAGGTGAAAGTGATAGTCCGAGTGTTCGACTGCCAAAAACTGGGGCATTACGATCTACCAACTCAATCCACGTCGACTTAATTAAAAGGCCAGATATGACGTTAGTTTATTCAACGGGACTAACAGTGTTATCCTATGGGCGATTTCAAGTTGATGGTCTGTTTATTCTAAAAAAAATTATTGAAACACATAACTTTTTAAGATTTAGTGTGAGATTTTTGACGTATTTTACGTACATCGACGTGTTAGGCTCAAGTATTCATTCAGTAAATTACACGAAATTGGTGTTTTTGATGAGAGCAGCAGGGCTTCCAATTGTGATTATTGTGAAGTATTACAGTTCTAACATAAAATCTCATAATTAGTAGAGATCACAGACGTGATTAATGATTTCCATTAAGGCTTACCTCACGTATCGACATTGCACATTTGACACCGAAAATTCGAGATTTAAACCGTCAAATTTGCTGCCGTTTTACCAACAAGTTTAGCATGAACCCGATGAACTGAGTAGTAGTTAATACCAAAAAATCCGTTCCACGGCTACGTCTTTGTTGCAGTGATAAAACCAGCTTCATGGATTTAAATCTGGCTGGAACTCTCCCTGTTATATGATAGATAGATCCGATTGGGAAACAGGTGTGTGGTCTGATATCTGATCATGTTGCGCTTATCAACAGATTTACCACACCGAGGTTTAATGCCATTAGCATCTCTAATTTGTACTAATATTTGCCGTGAATTTCCCACCTCGATAACGCTAACCTTCCATTACGAAAAACTCCAATCAGAGGCCATGGAATTTTCGACACCTCAGTTTAAAACGTCCTGAGGCTTCACAGAATGTGGAAACCGTTGCTAATCAACGAGTAAACGAATTCAATGTGACATTCGTGAGATGGGTTTAACAGTGAGGAGACAAATAAATGAAGAATTTTTAAGTAATTTGGCAAACAACCGCCTTCCCCAGTAAATACATCTTCGCAGGGCCAATCAGGATTCGTGTATGTGATATGGAGCAAAGTGGCTTAGTAATGAATCCTTGTGTTGCTGACACTTTCTGACTGCAGGATTCAGTAGTTCTTGCAGGATGGGGTTGGTGGTTGATTGTTGTTGCAAGCTCAGCACACACATAGAAGGCTTGGATACGTGTTCTCTATCGAATGCGGTTTCGCACTAATTTGCATATTGTACAACGAGTCACATTTCATTTGAATGGGACCATTGCTTATTTTGAAGGTCTTACTATAACATGCCTACGAGCGGGCACCATCAGAGTTGACTACCAGGCTTACGGTAGAAGGAAGGAACCTGGTGTATTCCGGATCACCGTATACACATGCAGAGAAACCAGGGTTGAGAGAGGGGGCTAGAGGTGGCATAGGTAGACGATGACTGTGCAGAAAGTCAGGGTTGCCCTCAAACCTACGGGCGTGCCTTGAGGAAGGCTGGAAGATTCAGGAGGACTAGGCACGTTACATTACCTGCCGACAAGGAACCTGATTGAAATCTTGTCGTCTTAAACGCAAAGGTAATTACCACAACACCGCTCTTCGTGTTCGAGGATTTTAGCCTTTAGAAAGACTAGCGAGTAAGGTACTGAATTACTTTTTGCAATGTAATTTTTGCCACATTCTTAGCCAGAGTTTACCATGAAAATGACTCATCTGATGTTGGTCTGAGTACAACCCGAACGATGGATTAGGTTAAAACGAAGTGATTCAGAGTCGATTTTGGCAGAAATACCGTCGTGACCGAGCATCTTTGTGCCGACGCCTTCATAATCCAAGTCGGTGTCTACTGCGTACTTGCAGGCGGCACGTGCGTACACACGAACAGTGGTGATTATAACTGATGATAGCTCCGTAAATCAACCAATGTCTCAATGCGCTCAACGTGGGGCTTAAGGCATCTCATAAAAGACGTTGTTTGTGAATACAAATAGAGCAGACCAAATTAGGCTCGTTGTGTGCATTTATGGCTCGCTTATGGTCTTGGTGTATATTTATTGTTATGGCAGTTTGATACGCAACATACTATGAAACCTTTAAGTCATTTGAATTTAAATTTTTGGCTACTGTTTGCGCCAAACTGTGTTTTTAGGAATTCTATTCACGTTAGGGAAACAGGACAATAAATCTGTGTCGCAGGAATAATATCAAAGACACGAAAACGAAACACGCTTATTTAAAATGAACTTCGTAGGTACGTGAAAACAGAGGTGTGTCGGCGCGTTAAAGTAAAAGTACACTTTGGGTCCCAGCCAATCATGATGCCATCAAAAAAATCAATTTAAAAATGGCTATTAATGAAAGATTCTTAGCAGATACTCATGCATAGATACGCACTAACACCATATTTTCGTGGTAAACAATTAGTAGAAGCAAATTATTAAGCGTGAGTGGTACTGAAACATGGAAATCAGCAAACTCACTGTCAGTTCCCTTCAACTCGTAAACAATTAACGAAACGTAGGATCGACATGTACTCCGGGACACAAGACGTTAATTTAATTGGCTGGTTAGAGAATCAGGATGCAACCATTAAAATAAGGTGAGTTTCACTAAAAACAATGAAGCTGTTAACGAATGTTGCTGTGTAAGTTCAGACGCGTCTTAAACGGCGCTCTCTCAGGTGACCTCTGTTGCCAAAATACGTTCTTAATATGTCCAGAATCGGGTGTAAAGGGAACAATAGGTGACAGAACACAACGCCAGTGTGTTGGTTCGCAGAACTTTGTATCACTTCAAAGCTACACAAGCACAATTGCTAAGCGATCTGAAAATTTCGTGCCCAATTTCATAGATGGCATAACCAAGCACTTTAGAGTGCGCTGGTGTGGTCGTGTTTCAATCTGAGCGTAATTTAAACGCGTAACTTCAATCTAAACGCTAAGCTTTGCTCTAGGCAGCCTTTCTGATACATGGTCCAGTGAATAACACTCCGTGTATTGCCACACAGGGCACTGCTAAGAGGCAAAATGTTGATAATTTAACGGTATTGCGCCAGTTAAGGCAACTTGGAAACACTTCGAATGTGGATTTGTGGGTTCCACATGTTTTGGCAGAACGGAACAAAGTTAGGCCTGTTTCCACAGCCGTTTCTCCCTCGACTAAATCATAAGCTGAGATGATAAGTGGGTAATGTGTTGCGGCACGAGATTAACAGCGGAGAGACGACCGTTTATTCGTGGGCTCGGCCAAGTCGTCAATGGTGTGTGTCGCTAGTGGCACTTGCGCTCGTTCGAATTTACATTTCAGGGGTGTGAAACGGCATTAGTCATAAATGTGCAAACATGGAGACGTGGGTTAATACTATCCCGGGTGATCGTTCACGACCGGATTAACGAGGGTGTCTTGTGGAGGGATAATCGAGAAAATTTGTCAATGCGAAGGAGAACAGTAAACATCCCACCCAACTCAATGTTGAAATCCAAGCAAAACACACACAGTTGATAAGGCCTATTCTTCCACCTTGACAAGGGTAGACCACATGTCGATGAACAGATGGGGGGTCAAAATGGGAAAACTCTAGCGCCCTCCGTATTCCCTTGACCTTGCCTATGTTGACATCTATAACGTCAGTAGCATTGAAGAGCATGACCTTTTGCGCCTGGTGACCACTGTTCTCCGCGTCATGCAAATGTAGTTTTGATTTGCATTAAACATGTGAAATGTGGGAAAGACGCGGCCAGTGTCTGTTGAGGCGGTGGTCTCAAGTTGCACGTGAAGCGAATGGAGGGCGCATCTCCTCGCGTGATCGGTTCTAAATAGTTCGTGAGATCACATAGTCCTTGATTTCATTCATTCAAGTTAACCTTTCTGGGCCTAGAACTGAGGCCATGTTGTTAAAAGCCTTCGCAAATCTAAACTATCGATCTCCAGAACTTTAGCAATGACAAAATAGTCCAAGATTTGCTTGAAATGTCATCACAATTAATCGCGGAATCTCTGAATTGACTCGATTTAACGGAGCAACAATCAATCTTAATTTGAATATTATGAAGAAAACTGCTCAGACCGCACAGCGAGACCAATCTAACTTGTTTTGCTCAATAAACGGCCTGTCACCGAGCATTGCGTGCGAGGCAGGGAATACACCAGTGGAAGAGATTCCTAGACGTCTTTGGGCTGTGCATGTGAGATAACCGAAGGTGTAAATTAAAGTTCGAGTTGAGAATCGTGCGTGAACACTAGCCTGTTGTATCATCATAAACGAAGAACGACGCTAAACAGAGTGTGTTCAGCCGAATGCCAGTTTAAGGATTGGAAAGCCAAGACTGACACTAGGAAAAAACTTCGCTAGGCGAAATTGCATGGGACGAGGGTTTACGGCTACACGTGAGGCTGTATAGTCACGCACTCAATGCTTTATTATTAATAGCACCAGAAGTAGCCACCAGCTAGGGCACCTGCAGCAGTCTCCTGAGTGGTAAGAATCGTGACATTGGAGACATAAGATACCCGAACATGATCACAAACGCTGACCCTGTTGGCACCTCACCACCAACACTAAGTGTACGGATGTTCAATAAAACAAGCATCGGCAACGTACGCAACAACAGCTTCAGACGACAATAGACAGCATAGCGCCTGTGACGTCCCACCACGAATCCTAGTTGCTAGGCCATACCCAATCCACATGAGGTACTAAAACACACCATTATGACACGGAACCACCCAGGATCAACCAAACGTTTCGTTAACCCAGAAGAAAATGTTCACACATGAGATTTTAATAGATGATGTCAAGGAACAATGGCAGGAGTAGGGTAAGCCGCCTTCTCAAACCAATTTCAGCAATCGCTGCAACAAGTCGGAACAGTCAAAAAGGCTGGCTGCAGGATCATGATAATGTGTGATGTTAAACCATGACGAGCGAACTGCCATTTTAAGAAGACCCACACTGTACTCTCTGGGGGCCAGGACCATCAGAACCATCATCCTCCATGTAGGCTTCGCGGTGATCATTCGAGCCTTTAGAGAAGTCTCTTCGGGGGTCGAAAGGATGAAGTTCACAGTGTTCGGCGTCCGCGGACACAGGCTCCTCTTCCGGGTAGGGGAGTAGTCGACGGAGTTCTGAGCAAGCTCGCGGGTCCAGTGTTTCAGGAAACTCGACAACGAACTTGATTATTAGTCGCCCATGTTCAAAAGGACTCTTATAACGAGGCATCCCCTCGTTTGGAATGTAACGGCATTCATCTGGCTTAATAACTTCACCAGGTTGAGTTTCAACAACAAGGTGGCGCTTGTCAAGTGTTGTTATCACGCGGCGGAATCCTGTCAGTGCTTCTGCGACAGTGATGGTCATAGTGTAGATAAGGTCCATTTTCCGTCGGTGGAACCTCTCGTGAGGCTGCTCGTCAATGCTAAAGATTATGTCACCGGGCTCAATACCAGGTTCACGGTCGCCCTCGCCGGCAAAACGGATATTTTGACTATCCTAAGGAAACAGTAAAATAACAAATGAAAATCTCACCATCATGCCCTTATCTATCTCAACAACCAATAGCTTCTTCTCCCTAACGACCTTGTGGCCATTACAAGCTGGACACCGATCCTTGGGATCGATCACCTCCTTGTTGCCTTGGCAGTTTGAGCAAGTCGTCTGGGTTTGCTGAACAAAACCAATGCCGAGTTGGCGAAGGTGAACCTCGACGCCCGTGCCCCTGCATACGCGACAAGGCATCACGGAGCCGGCCTTCCCTCCACGACCTAGAAATTGGAGCGCCTCGAACAGTAAATCCTACCTTCACACTTCTCACAGATAACGTTCCTAGTAACATTCAACTTTCGGGTTGTCCCGTTGTACAATTCCTCTAGCGTAACACTCAGTGAATGCACTGTATCACGGCCTCGAGGCGGACCACGATTCCGATGCCCTCCGCCAAAGAACATATCAAAGATGTCCATTGGGTTGTGGAAGCTGAAATCACCACCACCACCTTCTTTCAAAGCTTGCTCTCCTCCCTGGTCATATATCTCACGTTTCTTCGGGTCTGATAAGACTTCGAAAGCTTGAGAAATTTCTTTAAACTAAAAAATTCGAAGTTAAATGTTGCGAAGAATTACCTTTTCGCCGTCATTTTTGTTCTTGTCAGGGTGATACTTAAGAGCCAACTTTTTGTAACTCTTTCTGATTTCAGCTAAAGAAGCGTCAGGAGAAACACCGAGAATGTCGTAGTAACGCTTTTCCTTGACCATCGTTACGCTGCAGGACGCACAACGAAACTCCTTCAAACTAGTGACTCAGAAAGCTTCTCGATGCCCCGTCCACTTAAACAAAATGATCACACCTAATTTTTTATACAAAAATGCAACTATAAATAAACATATCCATCATTTAGTCAATATTGTTTTATTGGATTCTGTCTAATAAAATGTGAATATTTATACAACACATCAAAGGCCAAATTTATATACGTTTATGCATATTTCTGTCCTTCAGAAAAAATGCTGTCATGTTATTTTAATTACACTATGGTTATATCATGAATTGCTTAATTTTTCGGCAAGAATTTTTTAATTGAGCTTAATTTGGTCTTTAAGGATCCTATTTCTAATAACATGTTATCATTTTATTTGCGAAGCCGCAGGTTCACTAGATTTGTGCAAACAGAATTTGTCAAAAATGAAATAATAGTGTCCCCCATCAAACACCAGCAATTTTTTTTATTTAAATGTCCGTTTTGTATGCATGTTCATCTGTTTTGTCCTCGACGCTAGTTAAAAATATATTTGTCTAACCCGAAATTTTCACCAGCTATTCTGTAGTAAATATGTTTGAATGCTCAAAATATGCAAAAATTTGCATAAAATATTTTTAATTTAATGCTTTTGTGGTAATATTCCATTTTTACATTAATACAGTTTTCAATTCACATCAGTATATCCAGCGTTGTGTTTTATGTAATGCCAAATGTAGGTCGTTTAATGGTTTAAGGCTGCTTTCTACTAAAAATTACGATTTGGAAGCAGTTAAAAAAACCCAAGAGCTCTACTTGTCCATAAATATGGAGAGTGGCAAAACATCGTTGCAATTTTTAAAGTTTTGGGGTCAGATTTGTCACGCTTTGATAATTCTTGTGAACAAGGATGAGCGTTCAGAACGAAATAATCGAAGGTGTGGTCCAATTTGCCAAGACAGTTACTGAAAACCTCTGGCCTTAGTGCGATGTTATGCCGCCAGTCTATAAATCTGGCAATTCTTAAGGTTTCCCTTCACTTCCCGAATACAAGAAATATTGACCTTTTTGTGTACACTCATACATTCAGCATAAGTAGACCACACTGCAAATTTTTCAAGATCTTTTCTAAATAATTTGTGGGCATTGAAAAATATTAAATGCGCTTTTATATTTACTTTAATTTAGTAGATTTTCTTTCAAATTGATCAATTGAACCTAAAATAATTATAGCAATGCATGCTAACATAAATACATCTAACTGACTAGCCCATTCGACACCTTTTATAGATAATTTACTTAAATTTTCCTTTTTGCTGCTTTATTCCCTTTTATTTCTATTTCAGAATTATTGGGATTAGGCGTAGATAAACGTAGCGTAGATAAATACCAATACTTTTTAAGTCCATTTTTTTACATCCCTGTACCCATCACAATGGAAATAGCTATCCCAATAATCATTTAAATAGGAGTGTTTAGCATGGCTTAAATGGCTCCCTCATTCTGGACACCTCTTATCTCGCATCTCTTAAAATCAAATAATGCAACACACCTGACATACTTAAAGCTAAAACCAACTACCTATTGCTTACCTCACTTCAACCAGCATTCAAAATGCGCACTAGTAAAATTCAATTATAATTGGCACAAAAACCATATGAGGTTGTAGATTGTTCATGCACACATTTGATGACAAAACTGCGTTACTTCCTATGACAGCCGAATTACTAACCAAAGTACAAAATTGGTAGCCTTTTCATTTGAAAAAGAAGCTTAACTCGTTCCAACTAAATCAACTGATTTCAGACAACATAATAGCAGATGCGCTCCAATGACATACATTCGCTTAATTTAAACGTATGCCAATTTTTCATTGGCAGGAGTCCAGCATTGATGAAGGCTTTTTAAGCCATGGCAGACATTAAATTTAGCTAAAATTCTCCACATCATGTTACAACAATCGAAAAATACGCCATAGCGCTTGGTAAATAATCGGTCGGATGCTGCCTGGCGAGTAGATAATAAAAATGTCTCGAATTGGTTCTATTCATTAAAACAAACGGCATAAGGGTAATTAGTCCTTTTTTAAATCAATTTCGGTTAGAGCATTTTTTTGCAATAACCCCCCATCTGATTTCAATCTTTCCCGCATATAATTCCTACTTTACTGCCACTAAGGGGTCTAGTGATTAATTATTCGAATGCTAACAGCTTCCTTCAGCAGTTAGAAGGAATGCACGGAACGAAAATGACTCGTCACAAACCATGCTTACAACTGAATCTCTGTATCAGTTTGTGCTGGCGTGTGATGTGCGTGATTCATTGTCAAGGTGGTTGCTAATCGCTCGCGTCCCAAATGTGAATCTTTAAGCTCAGACATTTTCTCACAGAACAGGTCACATCATGTCAGACCGTTCGCAACACAATTGAGAAGTGGAACACACTTGTCACTGCCGTCACATCCACTGAGGTAGAAAGGGGTGTGCCTAAGAGACAGTAGCAGTTTCGTCTTCAACACGAAAAGTATATGAAACAGAATTTACGCTACATTAGTCGCTGAGATCCAACTGTGCTGTAATCTGCTAAGGGAATATCACAGCCATGGCTACTGTCGCGTTCTTCTAACGCTTGTTAATTCACGCATGTCTAGACACGCATATAAGCGTCTATTTCGCCAGTCCGTACCTGAGATAACGCACCCCCCTACAGCTGTGCACACACAGCCCCGTCACTCCAACCACGCATCTTTTCATTCACTTCCTTGTACATTTGTTTGTTCATCCTATTTCTATTGGTTAATGCCCTGCATCACTCATGTCCCCCTTTAGCACGTATGCGATTCACGGGTAAACACGACTTCGCAGGCATAACGCCACAACGCATTGAATAGTCAAGTAAGCGGTTGGGCCTTCGCCCTTGTCTAGGTGCCACACCACTTTAAACATAAACGCACATTTACAAACACTGCTTCCACACACGCCACAATCTTAACCGCCCAGTTCGAAATGAGTTTGAGAAGTGCTGGATGCACGGCACTTCGTGAGTGGTGAGAATTTGCACGACCTTACGGTGACTCGCGTGAAAGAGCACGATACTTGATGGCTTGCTTTTAGCCCATAGCTACAAAACTACACTTGTAGGGAATGAGGCTGTAAGTTGCCTTGGCTCCCAGTATCCAAGTGAAGCTCGTCACAAGGTTATTCGCATAACTGTAGTAAGCTTGGCGATTTACTGGATTGGATACGAAGGAGGCGGGAATTTACTCCTTTCAAGAGTTCCCTTTTCTGCCCGAAAATTATCCATCATTTCATCTGAAAACCCCGTGGTGAATCGTACTGATTCACGTCCATTAACCCCGTAGTCGCATTCTTCGCCACACTTACCTCTTTTTCACGGCGTCACTGTCGGTCATACAAAACCGTCTGCTCATACACCCCCGTGCGTGTACCCATCCTCACGCCACCCGTTTCATTCATGTGGCCGTCCAACCATTTGTGCTTTTACAGGATCCCCCGACTGTGTTGGCCTGCAGCCGTCATTACTAAGACACGACTTTGCATTCGCGACCATGTTGAACTGTCTGGGAAACGGTTGTGCCTCTACTATCTCCTCGTTTCTTGATCTTCGAGGGTCAAAGCCAACGCATCGGTCCCGGCATGATTGGAGACCACATGCCAGGGCCTCCAAAAACCATTTCTATTTGATGATAATCTCAAAGTGTATACAAATGAAATCCTATTCTGGAGTTGCGTATCCAAGTCTCTCAGTTAGGATGAGGCGATAGCACAATTTTGCCACTGATGCCCTTCTTTTGTAGCAATTTTCTTCGGAATTTTCCTTCAAATGCTACAGCATTTTTAAACACTGTCCACTCGAGTGTAAGATGAGGATATGCACATTGGCATTATAGTATGAAGATTTGGCGTTCAAGGATTCGAACCCTGACAAGAGCTGCCCAAAATACTGCACAAAGGTAATTATGACGCTTGTAAGCGCGGATATTTCTATCAGTCCAAATTCTTTCTAAAATGATGTGGGTTGATATATTCTACACCACAAAGATATCCTCCCACCACGCTAACTAGTGCGCGCGTAGTCAACAAATACAGACTTCACTGAACTCTGTTTGAGGGCTCTGATGGTCAAACATATTAAGAATCATACTATTTTCCAGCTTGGATGGGGTTTTTCATTCCGAACTACAGGCCAATCCACTTGTCCGTGATGAAAACGTAATAAATCCTCGGGCTCTACAAACATCAACTGCAGACTGTGCTCAGTTTAGCAATAATTTTATGGCCACCACTTATTGCAACAATAAGTCCAGATTGTAAGCAACTGCGCAGCACGAGAAACAGTAAAGCAGGACGAGGCTTTGGTGGTAGTTTTTGGCACAAACAGATCCCAACATAAAGGATTCACAACCACCATAGTTTTGAAAAAAAAACGCGGATCTGAATTTCCTTTTCAAGGTAATTCAATTACCGATATTTTTTTCTTCCCACATACCACAACTGATTCCTAAGATCACACAGATTGCGGTCTAAAGCTGCCCCGAGCCATAGCCAATCAGCGTTTCCTCGATGTTCCGGTTTTAACACTCGTGTATCTGCTTGTTTAAGCAGATAAACAGGAGCCACATTTAATTGAACGGCATGGATGGGTACATGTTAAGATAGGTGTGCATGGATTCTGTCTGTTCTCTCATAGGACGAGTTGGCAGTAGCTCAGAACAAAACGGAGCCAATTTCGTCAGCATGCCTCTACGTGCAAATGCTTGTGTTGATTGATGTGTTATACGTCAATAAAAATGTGCACGCTGGCATTGGTCAGTGTAAGTGCTTGCAATGAGCCAACCTCCCCTGTTTCACATGTCAGGCACTTCGCCGCTGTTGCAAAAAAATAACAGACTAATGGGTAGTTGTCACTGCAAACTTTGATATGCATCTTGTCAGGCCTCGTATCAGGGAAGTTCTTGCGTGAAGGTTAAGTCGGTTAGATGATAAAAAAGCTTCAAGACGCTAGCTTGATAAAAGATACACAGTGATCCCGGAAATTGATATGGCTTTGAGTGAGGGCGGTGGCATATACCTATGGAAAATCTAACGCGGTTTTGGAAGAAAGTGAATATAAACCATTTAATTACAACCACATATTAAACAGCAGTTAAGTTAATTAAGAAAAGTTACAAATCAAAAGAGTGAATTGTTGCCGTTTGCCACTGCTTCCTCGCCTTCTGAGTTAAAAAGGATGTGGTAGTTGCCACCGCCGCTGCGGACTTTTCTGATCCGCCTTTTGGAAGGTTTCAATTGACCGCGTTGACGACGCCGCAAGCAGAGATAAACAAACAGAATTACTCCACCGAGGAGGACAAGAGAAACCATGACGAAGACGGAGATTGTAAGAGCCTTCTGTTTCTTTGTCTGGTTTGTCAAACGCGACCAGAAGGGATTCGTTGCATTTTCAGCTGCGACTTGAGTGGAAGCAAGCGAGTAAAAAAAGACACAGGGGCATTCAACATTCATTAGCTTGCCCTTTTCTAACGCATCACGCAAAAAAGATACGAGAAAATAAAGGAAATTAATTGACGTCCGATTGACAAAATGGTCTATTTATGGCCAGAGTATGTACTTTCTTGAGATTTCAGGCAGCCAATGATGGCGTCCACTGAACTATCGAAAGTGGTCAACGTTTACTTTCGTCTAATTGGAAACCTGGCGATAAGATTCTTCTTAGCGCAAGCTCACAAAGCTAGATAATTCGATTAAAAAACCTCAATCACGCAGGCATGCACACCTAGAAATCTACACACATGAACACATGGGTACACCTGTAGCTAGCCATTGCAACCGACAAGCCTCTGTTACGATGCGCACGCATTATGCCGTTTTTTTTGTATTTGGCACCCTGACCTAGCTGCTTCTTGTTTTCACAGATTGGCAAATAACAAAGTCCATTCGAAAACAAACCTCAGTTAGGGTGCATTGCTGACCTTCACAAACATCTGACAAGCTCTCTCAAAATGGAATTTTCCTGGCGGTATCTTTAATCAACTAGATTATCTAGGGAGGTGATACATGTACAAGTGCAAGTAGAAATCCAGGTATTTTCGTTGCATTGGTTGCAATTAAACAGGCACTTTTTCAGCTGAGTGCGTGATCAAGGGGGTCGCAACTAAGAGGACAGATTCAGCCCAATGACGAGAGACCATGAGTCACGTTAGCGTGGTTGTGAGTTGACCGACTTCACCCCCTCAAGCCTAGTCGCTATAGTAGGCTATGAGTTATCGCGGCGCGTGTCCTCACACTGGCGGTGGTGGGGCGCCACGAAATGCCAGGCACCACCAACATAGTCCCCAAATTTTCCTTCAAAACTTGAAGGCCTAAAAATGGCAAGCAAGCAAAAGGGATACCGGAAGCAATTATCGTGTCAGGACAAAGGCATTAACAATGCCTTTGATTATATCGTCTGTTCCTCTACACTGACGAACACGCTGTGCACTGAGCTGGAGTGCTTTTGTTAAACCAACGTTAGTTTATTGCAAGATGTAGTAAAAGACTGCCCTCAAATGTGATTCACGCAAGAGGTCACAAGTTCAGCAGCTCGAAAGACACATTTGGATTTGGAGGGGGTGGCATCGACGAGCAGATGCAGAATTTGAGAACATGCAGCCTAGTACATCTCAACACTCACTGCCAAGTAAGTGCTGTATTTGTTCACGCAAGACCGATTCCTCTGTTTACTCATTCCTGCAAACTGTCCACTGAACCCACTAGCTGTGTCCGTGTCGATGACCAATCACCAATGACACGCGGCATGATGTTCACGTTCATGACCTACAGACACGCATTAGTGCATCCAGATTCAGTGATAGAATTCACGATTGAGCTCAAGTCAACTTCTGCCTTCCTATTCGTTTCTAAGGCGCTTGGTTCCGAATTGGATCGCAACAGCAATGATAATTTGGTTGCCCTGATGACAGTGTGAGGCCCACATGAGTGGCCTTTAACCCGTGGCGCGCAAATCACCAAGGCGAGGTTTTGGATTAGGAACAGAAAAGATCATACTTCCCAACAAAACATTTTAAATAACCTCACACACTTCAGGTCTTTTCACCAAATTAAGCAACTTGCAAATAATCTCAACTGAACTGCAGCTACAACAAGAGACAGTTCTTATTCATAAGAGCTGCAAAAAACGGTGCAACATCCAGCATCCTGATATATTTCACACAAATATCTTAGCTAAAAAGGACTTTTTAGAGGGACGTTGTTACGGTAAATAATGTGCTGTTACTCAAATTGCCCAGGATGTTATTTTTTTAATGTCACAAAATTGAGTTGAAATATAACTATTTCGGCTATGTTAGACGCTTCTGATAATAATCAAGTTCAAAGTAATCAATTTGGACATAAATGTTTGCTATTAATAATAGTGGATGGATCAATTAAGGAAATTAGCCGAGGAATATTAATTGATAAAAAGTATTACAGCATATCCATGGAATTTATTGCAGTGTTTCAAACTCTTTACTCATTTAAGGTTTAATGGATGATTACTCACATCTAGGGCGACAAATGACTGCATGACCTTGCAAAGTTAGAGAAACACCTCTGACGCAGCAAATTACCGAGGTTATACAAAAATGAACTTCGCCGAGCTTTGATTGCATTGTCGAGGCAAATGTTATGATTTTTGATATAGTACATCACAACCAGGTAAAGGTATTTAGAATCGACATCATGCACAGTTGGAATTTTGTTCTTGTTGCCTATCAACGACGATTTGATACATTTTATTGCGATCCCAAGCAACGATTTGTTCAGCAAAAAAATTTCCAGTGAGTTTGTAAAAAAGTTAGGTATGGCTCCCAAGTGTGTGGGCTCGATAGGTTAGTATTTGTGTAGTCAAGATCAAGAATAAGGTTGTCACAGTACTGGCAGACTGTATGCAAATTCAACTCAACCGAATTAATCTGTGCAAATGTTTATAGATTTGGTTTAAGTTGAGAGGATTTTACATGATGATAATATTACGACGTAATGCACATTCCGTGGTACGGCACAACTACATCGATGTAATACTAATTTAGGTGTTCAATCTATTTATTTCCACATTAACAACGATATCATTATTTTCATTGCGAGATCACTCACATGTAAGTAAACCACTAGCCATCATTTGTTGCACAAACGATTGAGTGAATAAATAATTATAATTACTCAAAAATTCCATGAAATGTAGATAAACGGTGACGCCAAACCCATCACATTATTCTAACTTTAACACCTGGCGCCCACTGTGCTAAGGACCCTCAAAGTGTCATGCTTGATGTATTTTTTAACAAGGGTTTAAGCCAGAGTGCTTCATTCAGGTACACTTGCGTATTTGTTTTCCACATGCTGCTCTTGATTAATAATGACCAAAAAATGATGCTTCAGCTATTTGGATTTAATAGACTCTATACCTAAGAACCCTAAATTTGTGACTGTTTACTCAGGAACTACCAAAGTGTAAGACTGTTCGAAGTTCGTTACTTGGAATGTAAAATAATTGAGAATGAAGATTTAAATTTCGGGACCTTGCCTAAGGTGACCAGAAGGTGAAGTTATAGAGATAGCTAAGTCATGCTAAAATAAGTTAGGAACTAAAAAACCAACACAGACGACTTAATGGAGTATTAAGAACTAAAAAAGTAGGATAAGGATATTGAAAAAGCAACAAAAAAATTTAACCATAAACTTAAATTTATTAATTTATAAAGATAAATGCTCTATGCTAGGTTAACAGCATGTTGTAACTATGCCCACAAAAAAATGAAAAGAACAATTGTTGCCAAAGTTTAGGAAATAGTATATAATGCACTAAATTAAGCGTAAATACGTACTTTTTACAATTTCGTAGACATTGGCCTTTACGGAGTCTGATGTGGTACAATGACTGGTATTACCGCAATTGTAAAATATACATTTATGGGTCTATATTATAAACATGCAAATAAAAAAAATCATACCAATGAGTAATAGGTAACAGCAGTACAATTTTCATTGCCACAGCATTTAGCCAAGCATTCATCAAGGCCCAAGAACGTGGTTTCCAAACGTACAGCGCCATTTAAAAGACTCTCCTTGCTTATCTTTACATTCTTAAATAGTGTTGCCTCACACGTTGGCACTTCACAAAAGGAAGTACGACAAAAACAAATTACAATTAGAAGGAGCAACATTATGGATATTCAACTGGCCGCTATCTACACTGCATGCGCCCCATTGGACGATTTAGGAATCTTGGAGTTTTTGCAAGAAAGTTAAACACTGTCAAGGCAATTAGGCCTTCAGATATATGACTTTTTAAAAATACTCTTAATCCAAAAAATACCTAGTAACCATAGCACGTAATTCTGTAGCTCTAAAAAGCTACTTTCCTAAAACTATACACATCAAGCTATGTTACTAAACAAATATGTTTGTGAATAAAGGATTTTAATATTGTGGATGTTTTAGAATGTGGCTCGGCATAATTCAGCAAAAAGTCAACCTATGATGGCACTGCGAACAAAAATATCAAAGTTGCGTACTTCGGTCTCAATTATGTCCTGATAGTAAAAGCTGTCGTCATTTATATCTGTGTCCATCTGTCTAATTTCTGATGCCTGAATGCACTTGAAAGAAGTCATAAATCTATATTTTCATATTTTTGATCTGTATTCATTGTAGAAAATAAAATCGGACTTACTGGAGACTTTCACTCCAACGGTTGATAAATTATTTATATACAGAAAAATTATAGCCCGTTATTCACGCTTGATACTCGTTTAGCTTAAGGTAAAAGACTTATGCGAGTTAAAAGCACAAAATAATTCCTTTGATTTCATTGTTAAGCAAGGAACTAAAATTTGCTATGCAGTTGATTTTGAAGTTAAATTGAAGTTCGACTTAACTTGCAGATCAAAACAAATGATGTGATCAAAAATAAAAGGTTTTAAAATATTTTATATAAGGATACCTGCTATAAATTCGTACGCTTAGTCTGCTTATATTCTTCCTTTTAAACAAATCATGCACAAATTTTACTAAGTCGTTTAATAAACCTTGGAATCTACCATAAGACAGCATTTGGTGCAAGACAAGTCAAATTATATCGTAATTATTTATTAAGTATCTGCACAAAGTCATTTCTGCTTTTAAAGTGTGACTTTCTATAAATTTTGTCTTTCCGGGTGTTACTGAATCCGAACGTGCTTACTTTGATTCCTCTGCGATACAGGCCAAAAAATTCATGTGCTAGGCACAATCAATTTTAAAAGCATGCATTTTACATCTTTAAAATGAATTTTAATTATAACTTGGTCAAGTTTTTTCGCAAATACCCTTAACGTCCTCAAAATTCACCAACGAGTCACTTTGGACTGGAATAATATAAAACGTATAGGCAGCACTGCGTTCGCATCAAATTGTTGCGTGTATTTTGCAAAAAGGTGTAGTGGAGGTGTCAAAATTGGTTTATAATTTTCAAATGATGACCCACAGATTGTTTTATTTAACCGTTTCTTGCGTCTTTTCTGCGGTTGCAAATTACGGTTATCAATCGTGAACCCTAACTGCTTCGAAGTAGAGATGTCTAGAAGTTGTGACATTAATAAAGGAGCTAATTTTGATACTTTTCGTACTGCTATTAAACAAGGTTGCATCGAGGTAACCTCTTTGTTAGATAAAAGTTTCGAGAATCGAAGGTATTAAACGAGATTCTTTGGAATTCTCTTGACCCTAACCAGAAGGATGAAAATGGATGGACAGGCTTACATTTCGCTGCAATATATGAGCAACCTGAGGTGGCTAAGATGCTGATTAGTCATGGTGCGGATGTAAATATATGTGCAGGTTCTCGCTGCATCCCTGGTCATTTTGCCGCAATTCATGGAAATATAGAAACATTAGCTGTTTTACTTTTAAATGGATCTGTAAGTGTCCTTTTTTGAATGCAATTATAGGTTTCTTAGTAGTCTGACCACATCGCAGCCAAATAATCCCGATTCGCTTGAAAACATTTTGATTTATGAATGTTGCCCTTTTTAATTGCGTAGATTACTATAATGCTGTACAAGTCTGGCGTTAAGAAACAATTTTTAATAGACTAGAATCGGCATTGTGTTGTCTGTAGAATTTATATGTGTTCAGAACTATCGTGATTAGAATAATGTTTTCCATAAAAATGCCGAATACTTTCTTCAAACTTGGATTTTTTCCCTTTTCGTTCCCATGCAACAATTTGAGCATAATTAACGATAGCTCTATGTCCATTTTCTAATCTTTCACTATTAATTTTAATTATACTAAGTAAGTGGTGACTATTTGTTGGCGTGCAGGTGTGCTTAAGGCATTATTCATGAATGATGTCTATAAATAGTTTTACTTTTTTAGAATGTACAAAAAACTGACAACTTAGGTTGGACAATGCTACATAAGGCAGCTTACCACGGACGCATCGGATGCGTTCGAACTTTAGTAGAAAAGGGATCTGAGCTCTTTGCGACAACATTAAAGGGGGAGACGCCGCGTATGAATAAATTCACTCATGTATTTTATGCTCAACAATTACCACATCGCTTATTTGTAGTAGCCATTATGTTAATAATTGTTTGCTTACTTGATTATTTTGGTGACTTCATATGGCTTTCTTCCAAATTATCAAACAGTAGCTTGGAAAAGCTGATGGAATAGAGTTGATCATTCTGTTTGTATTAAACTGTGTTCTTTGTGGTTGCTTCTGCATGAATCCGCATTGCCTTCATCTTACATGAAAGCAAAGTCAGGATGAATTAACATTGTTTTGAAAAAATAATTACCACGAATCTCAAAACAGTCGCTGAATATGTAGTGACCTTCCTCAGTCTATTTTTTCCTACCATTAATTCTATTTTTTGTAACAAACAAAACTTGTAGATGTCGCCGAATTCCCACATTTTGGGAAATGTTTTGTCCTACTGAACATTTCATATACACACACTTGAACTAAGACAAAAACCGTAAAAACCCAGGTTTGTGGTCACTATTAAAGGTGAATAGCTAATTTCAAACGACAGACTTGAAGACTTAATGTTCGAAACTGCTGATTAGTAACGCAATTACCTGTTTTAAATACTGACCAGTGGCAATGTAGTGAAGTTTAAATCACCTTGGAGCTGAAAAGTGTATTATGGAAAACTCAAAGTATACGAATTAGCGGAGTAAGTGGAGAATTTATGTTCCTCAATGTTATTATCATCGGGCTCCTGATCGACCAATGGGTACTGTCAATTTTCTTACAATTTACCGTCACATATATCCGAAACTCAGTCAAATCTTTTCTTCCTTTTTTAAAAAAAGTCCATTTAGCTGCAATGGAAGGTCATTTGGAGGTCGTCCAGTACCTCCTCTCAGTCTCTTCGAATTGGGTTAGTCAGTTGGAAGCCCGAACTGACATGGGCAAAACCCCGAAGCAACTGGCCAAACAGTTCCAGAGGGCTGGTGTGGTGGCGTTTCTTGAGCATACAGAATGGAAAAGAAGGCTGTCTACGAAAGATGAAGTGGATCTTAAGGTTCCCGGACACACAGCTGCTTTGAGTGGTGATCAAATGCGTTTGTGTAGTCTTGTCGCCTCTGGCGTCGTCAATGTGAACGAAGTGGACGAGGATGGGAATACGCTTTTACACAAAGGTTTGTGGCGGTTAATTGTCAGGCACCTCTTAATGTTATCAATCTACATGCAATGGCACCGGTAAAACGATATCAAATAATAAGTTTTGACAAAAAACATCTTTACTTCGATCATAATACATACTGTCTTCTGGAAAGGTCAGTTCAAACTATTCTTTCAAAACACCACAACAGGGATCTACCAAATGAGTACGCATACGTCCAGCTGAACTGAGCTGCAAACCTATTCTATGATGACATCCAAAGAAGTTAATAAGATGGCGATAACCGTCAGTGCGTACGCGTGCGTGATCGTGTTCATAAGGTCCTTTTGATCCTAGATCAATGAAAGGTAAGGGTTGAGTCAAAGACACCAATCAACCTAAGGTAAGCAGTCCACCAGAAATCATTACATCTAACTGCGTCAAAAGCAAATGGCCAATGGTACTTGGCTTCCCAAAGAAGTCGGGGCTACTACCCAGTGACTGGTATTCTCACCTGATTTGTCAAAACCAGTTTTCAAAAATCCAGACTGCTTGGAGCGGTTACTGCCAACACATTGTCAATAAATCTAAATAAAACGATGAGTCCGAGTGTTGAAATACGTCTTTAGGCGCGTGTTGGAAAGGCTGACTTTTTAATTGAGGTTATTTCTTTTATTCAGCAATTGAGGGTAACCAATCAGAGTGCATTATTTGGCTTCTTGAAAATGGGGCTGGCGTGAATAGAAGAAATTGTTTAAATGAAACTCCACTGGATTTTGCTAAACGCCTAAAAAACGTCGGGGCCTCGAAGATTCTTGCGACCTTTGAGGAAGAAGACAAAGCCAAAGTTGCAAAACATGACCATCATCAAATGGTGTCAGACAAAGATAACCTTCTTCCCGACTGCCTACAACCTCCAGATGAAAATGCATCACTTGGTAAAGGTAAATTTAAGGTGATTAGCTATGCGTACTAGCTCACATTTAACGCGCTTTCCCTATCTTGCAGACAGAGCTCTACAACGAATAGTGCTCCTGGCAAAGTACCTTTACCGGGCCAAACTCGACTTTTTCCAATTCGGTGGAAAGGAAATAGAATTAGAAAAATGCGGGATTAGCGAGGAGTAAGTCAGTAAATCCAATCTTTTTACCTTACTCTACTTCGCGTTACCACCATTAGGACACACAGAATTCCGATTAGGTCGGTGACTTGTTGGGTGTCCAGCTTGAAATTTGAGTTCCTTCTAAATGACTGGGGCTTTAAACGTACAAGTGGATAAAGGACTTGTGATGCAATGAAGCGGCACTAGCAATAAAACGAATGACAGGCATTTTGGTAGAAACGGCATCAAAATGACTTCAATTGGGTCTTCGGATTTCCCCGTAGAAAATCACGGGACTAGTAAAGCCACGTGTAAAAGTGGGACAGATGAAGAACAAACACCAAGGGGGCAAAATGGAGAAGTTTTTTCATCTGTTTCGTTCCCCATCTGTAGAAGAAAGCAGACAAAATGAAACACAATCTGTGTTTGGGTTAGGATTGGGGACGGAGAATTTCTAAAAGTTTCAGTTTAGTTAATTTAAACAGCGTTGTACACATTCAAAGCAAGTGGGGCTGTGTGTGCATTACCGATCAGTGTGAAACCGTTGTTAAAAAGTTTGTAATAATTATCACTGGTGTTGTTTAAAATTGCGTTACTCACCTCTGGCTTGTTACACATCGTTGAAAACAGAAAATCGGTCAGAGAGTTGGCCAACGAGTTGGAATACGAACGTGGCATTCGTGAGGAATTGGAAATTGAACTGGAGCAATGCCGTCAGCAGCTCCGAGAGGCGAATTATAATTTGGATACGTTGAGGATGCAGAGGAGAAAGGAGCTTGCATAAAGCCACGTCTCGTTGATATGTCTACTTTTGCTTTTTAATGATTTAAATAAATACCTCGAATGAACCTTGCTCTGTGCTCGCAACTACGCGATTATTACGTTTGTTGGCACTTGAACTAAAAAACGGATTTTGTGTATCAAGTGAGGAGGCATTTACAAAAATATCATGTATATCCTAAAGGAAGAGAAACCTTACTTTGTCTTCACAAGGTACAACCCCGCGAAACCTCTTTGACAAGACCCTTCTATTCCTCAATACTGGATCGTTTGACTACTTAAAACGTTAATAGAGAAGATACCTGGGAGTCAGCTTATAATGGGCTGATCAAGTCGGTTAAAATTTAACTTAAACCATAATCATCATCGTTGTTTATCTTGTTTCAGTCGAAATCAATAACTTAACACATTTATCACTGTTACTTTGTTCCTCACCAAGCTCCGGATTCAGCCGTCAATAATGAGTTAGCCAAAGTATCGTCATCTGCTACAATTGTTGAACAAAACCTGCATGAGTTTTTAGATAGCAAATAGCGATGTTTTTGGAACAAAAAATTTGAATAACTACTACTCTTTAATTTGCTAAGTGGGATGGTTTTTTGCCAGAAGATTCTTAACTACGACAGCCTTGTCAACATCCTGGCCAATATTGCATTTATCATGAAAGGATTTAAACGGTTGGTAATTAAAACCGAAATCTCAAGTCAATTTGAACTTTACCAACGCACAGTAGGCAGCGGTTATTTAGAACACATACCAATAATATTTATGATATTTTAGAAACAGAACACCCACCTCTGTAGTGCCAAAGCACAAATAATTTTTTCTGTTTTTAGCCCACCAATAATGGAGACAATTGGCGGTAGTTGATTTTGAGATGAAGTGATGGGATCAAAAAAAAACCAATCAGAAATGACGATTGCATGTAGAGTCAGCCTCACGTATTTTAGCGTGCATAAACGGGGATGTGATATGGGAGACTGATATCTGCCGCGGCTATATTCGATTACGCCGATCATCTGTCTAAGCGCATTTTAATGGTTTATGAAAAAAATCAATAACCAATAGAGACAATGATGATGATCAGAGGCACACATAAAATAAGGGGCTAAATCTGTAGGGTTGATCCGCATGTATGGCGGCCCAAGGACGATTCTGGATTGTGTTATATCAATAAAACATATCTCATTTAACTTGTATCCCCCCTACTGTGACTCAATTGCACTTTAAATTTACACAGAAACAAATCTAGTAATTTTCGACAAATTGGACTACGCCGGCCTCAGCCGATCCTCTATCTCTTTGTGCGTGAGTGGTATACGAGGAAGATATACTGCCAAAGAGACAGACGCAGCTAGCATGTTTGACTCAAATGGACGAGGTTTGTCGAGTGGTTCCGGCTGGCGATTGGTCAATAAAGCCTGTGGCGAATTAACAGCGATCGTGCCTGAGTGAATCCTGGTGTAGCGTGCTTGGGCATGATCAGGAGGCGCATGGACGAATAGAAAGTTTATTGGTACAAAAATATCAACGTGGGTCTCCGGTATCGGGGCTAAAGAGTCATTATTTACATGGGGTTCTTATATACTTGGTCCAGGTTGCCCCTGTTCACTCATTGGCTCCGGCTTGGATTCTAAAAATAGAAAGAAAATCTCGTGAGAGAAGGGCTACTCGGGCTTTGGCGCTCCATTTGAAACTTAAATGGTCCTCGCAACTGGAAGTCACGTGATGCTGCCCCACCGGCGCGCCACTGGCCCTCGACCAACAGCTGGATGTCTAGATGGCGGCTTTCTGCCCGCACGCTACACTGGTTACCGACATGACGCTGGCAATGACTCATCCCCTTTACATTGGTTGCTGTATCAGATACCTGTCATCCGTTCTCTTATCCACACACTAAGCCACACTTGGCTGGCGTGACGCTAATAAACAGTCCGTTTCACAGTTGCTTTCTTTTCCATTCTACTCGGATTGTTTCCGGCTGTTAATTTTAGGGTTGTAAGGTAGTGCTAAACCCTAGCTACTACAAGCCTGTTACGTTGTACCAGCTCGGGTAACCTACAACAGCAGTTGACTAGAGTTCCTTTATTGTGGTTGGTCGATATAGCCGAGATTCATGTTCATGTCTTATTTTTCAAAGACATTTACATTTCTGTCACACACTGCACAACTATAAATCCTAACAGTCATCGGAATGCCAAAAGAATCTCGTGAAACCCTAATTCTGTCTTATTTCTTCAGCATATGATTCAATAGGCCAATTTTGTTAAAATCTTTCTCATGGCCTTCATAAGTAGTGTTGGACTAAACAATGATGTCGTCAAAGAGGGGAAAATTTAAATCGAGCCCTCGGGAAAAAATGATATCTTGGATGCTAAATTAACGAGTTATTTAATTTGCGCAAACAATAAAACACGTTAATTAACATTATGTCAGTTAAAAATTCAAGGTAAAGAGCGAATTCTGGCAATGCTTCATAATCATAAAGAAACTCTATAGTGCTCAAGTTTGACGTGAATAGGAACCACTTTTAAAATAGCGACCGTGGACTCTAACACTAAAATGCTAGTTCAAAAAAGTTAGGGTCTAAATATGTTACAATTAATTCAACTGATCATAACCACTTTATAAAAAAACACCCTTCTTAGTTCGTCATGCTTGATACTTTAGCCCGCTATTTTTAACAAATCTCTTTATAAGTATAATCAAGGTACACTAATTACACTGACTGCGAATAGATTGAATTAATTAGTGCATTTATGTAAAGTAAACATATTTGTTGCAACCTATATAGAACTTGTCTACGTTTTATATCAGGTATGCATTTGAAGTTGCTCCAAAAGGAAAATTTGGTTATTGCTTAACACAATTTACGTATCGAACAGCTGACTTTAACCGTCGTGGGATCATCCAATCAGAATCCGAATACATTAGTGTATAATTGTGCCATTGTATCAACGGTTGCGATTTTTCTGTTCGGTCCGGTACCTTTTAATTCCCTTGTCACATTTTGTCACGCTCTACTTTTAAACATCTTTACTTTTTAAATACAATTAGTTAAGGTACATTGGCTTGTTTTTGTGCTAATTACTGTCTTTCATTTGAAAGCAGCTTAACTGCCTCTTTTCCAAATTAAAATTTATCTAGACTTTGCCTGCTTCAACATTGAGTTTCGTGCATATACAGTTAGAATGAGCTGTAATTTTTTTTGCTAATTGTTAGCTAACCTTGGCAATATCGTTGTTTTTCGTAACTGTCAAACGCCATTACCTGGAAGTCCTTTGATGCCCTTTTAGCTTGAGGTTTCGGAAGCCTGTTACCTAAAAAAGTTGTAACCATGGACGATGGTGGTTACATTCCTGTAACCCACTGTGGAGGCAAGAATAATCTGTCGTCGCTCTCGGCAGGAAGATCTCCGCGTTGTGTCTTTTGTGGAATGGATGCTTCGGCCAAATTTGGTCAGGGTGAACTTTTGCGTTTTCGCACATCTCACTCATCCTTGGGTCTTCCTGAATGGTATACTGAGCCTAAGTCTCAGCCACAAGCTCTCAAGCGTGCTTTATTTCGGAAGCTGAGTCAGACAGTAGCTGAACAGCCCGTCCAAAGTACTCCCCACCTCCCGCTAACTCCTTCTGATTATCTGGTTGGGGACCATTGCACTCTTGATGCTTGGCGTCGATTACAGGAAGGAAAAAACTTAGAGCAAGTTTTTTTGCAGGCTAACATTCTTTAGGTCTGATGGTAAACCGATTTTGAGTGGCCTTCCAAACGCCTTTTCTGATTCCGAAGGCCGACCCTTCGGCTACGTCGATGAGCTTCGCGAAATCGGATGGCCAACTTCCGGTGATTCGGGCGAGAAGCTGGTACTGGAAAATTTGCTTGTCGCTTGTGCCCCACGAGAAGGTGGTGAAGGTAGTTGGCTATATGCACATCACTGTTGCTGTTCTTGGTCGGATGGAGTGGTAATGAATAAACAGGTATGGAATGTTATTGGGTAATTTTCGTCTCTAGATGGAGTTCGAAGGTGTGGAAGACGCTGCAGTAAAAGCAATGCAGACAGAGTGTGCTCTCTGTAGACGTCTTGGTGCAAGCGTGTCTTGTCATGCCGATGGTTGTCATCGTAGTTTTCACTTCCCCTGTGCTTCTGGTGCCGGATGCTATGAAGAAATCAAAACTCTTACCATCTTTTGCCCTTCTCACCTGGATTCCGTGTTGTCGAGTTTGGGTGAAAACGTGACTCCCTGTTTAGTGTGTGACCAAATCAATGATGTATCAGAAATGATTTTTTGCACTAGTTGTGGTAATCATTTTCACAATCCCTGTCTTGAACCCCCACTGATGTTAAGCCCAACCGTTCGAGTAGGATGGCAGTGCCCTGAATGCAAAACATGTCTAATCTGCAGGTATGTAAATTTTTTTTGTTCTTTGCCACAATTTGCGTTAGTGATTTGACCCCCTTTTCATCTTTTAGTGAAAGCAAAGATGAAACGAAGATGGTCATTTGCGATGTCTGTGACAAGGGATTTCACACCTACTGTCTGAAACCGCCTGTGACAAATATACCTAAGAATGGTTTCAAGTGTGACCGTTGCCGCGTTTGCACTGATTGTGGTCTTCGCCGTTTCTCATCCTCTAAGGGGTTTGGTGCTCCCCCAGAAAATGAGACCACTGAACAGGTAAAGTAGATTTGTAATTTTCGGCTCCTCGATTTTATCATCAATATTCTTAATTTTTCTCATTATCCACTTCTAGCCTGTCACACGGTGGCATGCTAACTATACCCTCTGCGATCGATGTTTCCACGCAAGGAAACGACAGAATGCCTGCTGTGCTGTCTGCGAACGCGCACTGCGATGCTGTGTCACTGTAAGTCCTTTTAATCATATTTCAACCCATATTTTTACTAAGTTTCATCTTGATGACCTTGTAACCTGTGGCTTTGTCACTTTGTTGTTCCGTACGTGTTCTGAACTTCTTGTTTATCGTTTTGACTTTTCTAATGCATGTTCGTAATCCTGAAATCAGATTATCATTCGTTCTCTTAAATTTGCACGTTATTAAACCTTGGGCTTTCTCTCTCTCTCAGATTAGCGTCATTAATGTCTTACTTCCATTAACAAATCTTTGTTCGCATTCTTTCCGACTTCATCCTGCCTTCGAAAACGTGACTGACATTTAGGCTAGATTTGTATTACAATTTAAATTGTGCTACTCTCAGAATTTCAAACGGTTTTCCGCCTCGAGACTGCACGAGTTGTTCTCGCTTCATCATGACCTAGTTAGTGTACATCATGCTATTTTTTGCTTCGCCTTTCAAGTCAAACGGAAACACCTGTGGTGGAGCAACCCCAACCACGCCTCTGACTTGGCCAAGTCGTCGCTGTGCAGGATGTCGTCGAATGGTCCACTACGACTGCGATCCAGTACTCCAGTCCTCCCTCTCGTCCCCTCATTCCTCCTCGTCTCCCTCCCTCGGGGCTGGGGGTGGCGTTGGCATTGAAGATGCTTCCGGGTCACAGGTCACTGGTAGTGGCGGTTACTTTTGTCCAACTTGCAGGAACCGTGATTCGACCACTCCTAGTGAGGTGAATTGTCTTATTTCGGTTGTACAATCCGATGTCCTTTCATTTTCTTATATTGTTTTCGACGTTTTGAAGCCTTTTGTTATGTTGGGATTTCAATGTCTTGCTTTCCAACAAGCAAGCAGGTTCTTGAGACATCTGTCACCAACCAGTTAAGTTTTCAATTGTTAGTTCTGAGCATCTATTTCCATATAGGCACTTTCCGCAACTGCTAGTCTCCGTACAAGTCCTTTTGTTGGCGGCGCCGGCAGTAGTGATTTGGGCGATGCAAATTCCATAGTCGCTAGTGCCAGCCCCTCGCTCACCGATGATCAGCAGCAAGTCTCTTCATCATCTGTCACCTTGGCAACTCGGGCGTCTTTTGCCGCTAGCAACGCCGACTCTACTTCAACCACACCGACCACAGATCCGGGCAAGCAGACTAGTTCGTTGGCATCGGATGCGCTAATCGCGCCGCCAGCTCTGCCGAAATCGCCTCGGGGTGGCGGTGGGCCACGTCCCCATAAGGCAGTTGGTAGACCTCCGGGCAGTTTAACCAAGTCCAAGTCAATCGCTACGGGCATCGGGGAAGTGGGAAGGAAGCGCAGTAAAGTCGAACCCAATGACTCCTGTAAACCGCTTTCCAAGGTAGGCTTATTAACACACCGCACGTCTCTGCCTTTTGATCAGACATTCGCTGGCTAAAACTACCGTGCAGCCTGTTTATCATTCACTAGTAATCTGCCATGATATTAAAAGTTACTGCAATACTTTAAATTCCGATTCATAAACGAGACTATCCTAAGTTGAAACACGAAACACTTGACAGATTTCAAATAGTCACTTTTGAGGATTCTCGGTTGTGGGTACATCTCTCTCGAAATTGTGGTAATGAGTAGTGTGTGTTGGCTTGTGTTTCAAACACTGCTCTTATTTCTTGCTAATCTTCTCTGAGATTAAACTATCAAGACCATGAACACGTGACCACAGCAGTGCTCTCGCTTTCATCTAAGTCGCTACGGGGCAGCACCTTGTATCCTCGGTGACTTTTGGAGAATCGTGCACAAATACGGCACCTAGGGAAGAATTTCAAAGATTTTATGTCAGCAGACTCTACTCATAGACGCGACTGTATTGTTCAAACTCAAAAGTCACTTTTGAGAACGTAAACCGTCCGCGGTGCAGAAAAAATCCTCTGTACCTCTTCGTGTGCATGTTTGCTCTTTTCTGTGTCCCCAGCTTTCCGGAAGCATTGCAATGACGCCGAATCCCTACGCGTCGTCACCGAAGCCGCAGGTAGCCAAGACCGTAGGCGCCAAGCGCTCCCTCAGTAACTCCATGGCCACGGCGCCCGGTGGGACGCGTGCGCGACGCTCCAAAAACCGCAAAGTCGGAGCCGTGAGTTGCAAATTGGCAGTGCTTATTCACCCTCCCCGCACTTTTGGACTTCCACCTACTCCGACTCATTTCAGAGTGTAATAAAAATAACCCCCCAACCCGAACCGGCCCCTGCTCAACCTCGTGTGCCCAGCCTGACCCTCCAGAAAGTAGTTCGGCCAACAACCCCTGGATTGTTTGTCTCGTCGAATCACTTAGTTGTTGCGGAGTCAAAACACCACTCAGTTGTTGGTGGTGATGGTGGTGGTGGTGGTGGTGGTAAACCCCAGCTAACTCTAACGCTTCGGTTTAAAAAACGTGGGCGTCCGAGCAAAGCAGCAAAGAGGCAACAACAACAGATGTTGGCGCAGTATTCCGTCGAATCTGAAAATGTACCCATCAATGTTGAGTTTACTTTTTTCGTTGGTTGGTTAGTTGGTTGTTGGTTGGCAATCCGCTTGCTCTTAAAGAACCCCCAAAAGTGGTCACGATCGTAATGCTTTCTTGTTTGGCTCACCCCTGTAGGTACGATTCGTTCGATACATCGACGATCGCAACTGCTGGACGGTCAAAGTAAATGGCTGGTCCTCGTTCTTTTAGCAAAGTTGTTTTAAAGTGGAATTAGTTCGTTTTTATTGTTTTTTTTGTGTGTATGTTGAGATCTTTCGTTTTCTGGTTCGCCTTCTTAATTCATCCCGTGATTGTTGTGGTGCGAATCTGCTCGTTTTGCAACCTATTTTTCAATCGAAATGTTATTTTTTTGGTTTTCCCACATAGTCAAAATTTGTTGGGTGATGTCCAACGATATTTCCAAAAGTTGCCTCAATATGTGACCTTGAACTTATGTTAACTAATGAGTACTTGCGATCGTTCTGAGGGCATCTCATATAAGGTCACCCATCGATAATTTTACCCTCTCCCCTCGATTAAATCGGCCGATGTCGCGTGGTAGATCGCTGAAAGTTACCTGTCGTAAGTAGGCCCAGGTTAGTCGACTAAAACGGCGATGCTTTTGCTCTTGTGATTGCCATGGAATCCGCCGTTTAGAGGTTCAAGTTCCGACGCTGTTATTCGTGAAAAGCTACTAAACAGTGGTTCGTAATTTGGAGCGAGGTCGTTGGTGCCACATTGGTTGGAGATTTGTGCTAGATCGTGGTTAAGAGATACGTCGTCCCAAAAATTTAAACAATCGTTTTTTGTCCAGACGGTAGGGCCACTAAACTCGTCTAGTACACCGTCGACCATGTCTTGTCACGTAACAAAAAATGCAGGTCTGTCGCTCTTGGCAGGTACGATATCTTCCTTCTCTTTGTGCCCGATGACGAAGACCTTTGGTGGTCCTTTGAGTACTCTGAAGGGTTCATCGTAGGTGGATCGAAGCGGTGCTTGGAATTTCCAGGCTTAACGTGGGCAATGCCTCCGCTCAATGTGGGCTGTTAACGCTGCCTTTATAGTGCCATTTGACTGAGGATGGTAGGCTGTCGTTCAACTGCGATGCGTTGTCAAAAGATCTTGTTGTGAGGGTTAATGCAGCTGTACTGCTGAAACATTGGTAGTTCGAGACTGTTTGTTGTTGACGCGAGGTAACCGAAGCGAATAGTCGCTATAAAAGATGTTGGCGGGGGTCGTTTAACGGGCTTCTCCAACAAGGTTTGATTGCAAACACGGAACTGTTCTTAAAGTGAATTTGAATCAAAGACCCCAAAGCCGCCTTCAACATAGTGCGTCAACAAAACAGAAGTCACTGATTTAATGTCTCTACTTGCAGCGTTGATATCAAGTCAAATAGTCCAACTCAGGAGTTGTTTGTTCATGGTAAGCAAATAGTATTCATGAACATTCTGAAGTCACTGATCTCTGACGAAAGCCATTGCTTGGACCCGGGGCTTCTTCACTCTCTTTTCTTTACCATCTTCGACGGAAGTCGTCTTCCATCTGTCTGGGAACGCGCTCTTGGCGTTGTTTATTTATGCTCTTATTCACGACACATCCTTTATTGTTTGTTCCTTTTTGATTGTCAACCTGACTAGTTCTCGGTTTTTAATCCCACGATCCCCTTTCAGTGCGAATCGAAGATGAGCCAAGAGGAGGACGACCATCCAAGCACCGTGGTCATCTGCCGAAGTGATGATCGGTTTGTTTTGGAGCAGGATATGTGCCTTGCGTGC